>CM066321.1:51273554-51453554 GCA_033807775.1 Saussurea involucrata
CATTAGTGCTATTGCTGACTTGTTGTATACATAGATAGTAATCTTTTCTTCCTTTGTATCGGTAATCTTGCTGAGTAGTCTTTTTAACCAAAGTGCTTGTGTTGCTGCTGTTGTTGCGGCAATAAATTCTGATTCACATGAGGATAAAGCTACTGTATCTTGTTTCTGAGTGCTCCAACTGATAGGTGAGTTTCCAAAATAGAACACTATTCCAGTTGTTCCTTTTCCTTCTTGTGTGTTAATACCGTAACTGCTATCACTGTAGCCTTGTATCTTATTTCCTCCTTCATGTCTATAAGTTATTCCATAGTCTTTTGTTCCTTTGATATAACGCAACACCTGCTTGATTGCTTTCATATGCTGCTCTTGTGGATCTTGCATGAAACAGCTAAGTAATCCAACTGAAAAACTCAGATCTGGCCTTGTGTGTAGTAAGTATCGTAAACATCCAATTAGACTTCGATATTCAGTGGCGTCTACGGATTTTTCTTTAGTTTCTTTTGTAAGTTTGAGACCTGGTTCCATAGGTATCTTTGCTTCATTGCAATCTAACAGCCCTGTGTCTGTGAGCATCTTGTTTGCGTAGCCAGTTTGCTTTATTGAGATTTCACCCTCCTTTTGTGTAACCTCAATGCCAAGATAATAAGCAAGTAACCCTAGATCACTCATGTCAAACTTCTTCTTCATTTGATCCTTGAAAGCTTCAATATCTTTCTTTGATGATCCGGTAACTATTAGGTCATCAACGTATACTCCGATCAATAGTGTTGATGTGTTGTTTGTTCTTGTATAGACTGCTTGTTCTAATGCGCATTTCTTAAAACCAAGTGTCTTTAACGTGTTATCTAACTTGGTGTACCATGCTCGTGGAGCTTGTCTTAGTCCATAGAGTGCTTTCATGAGTCTATAAACTTTTCCTTCGTTTGCTTCCTTTATAAAGCCTTCTGGCTGTGAGACATAAACTTCTTCTTTCAATTCTCCTTGCAGAAATGCTGACTTTACATCTAGATGATGTATTTCCCATTTGTTATATGCTGCAAGAGCCAATATCAGTCGTATTGTCTCGATCCGTGCTACTGGTGCAAAGACTTCATCAAAGTTTATGCCATGTTCTTGAATATATCCTTTGGCTACTAGTCGTGCCTTGTGCTTCACTATTCTTCCTTCAGCGTCCCTTTTTGTCTTGAATACCCATTTTAAACCAATTGCTTTGTGATCCTTTGGCAAGGTGGTTAGCTTCCAAGTATTGTTCTTGTTGATAGAGTCAATTTCTGCTTTCATATCTTCAATCCACTTGTCATCCTTTGCTGCTTCCTTATAGTTACTTGGTTCGTCTTCTACAAACAATAATTCTTCCGTATTGGTATATATGTCACTTACGGTTCTGTAACCTCTTACAGGCGTATGATCGATTCTTGAATTTGTTGTAGAAGGTGTATCAACTTCTGAATCTGGTGAACTGATGGTGGATTGTTGTGGGCTATATTCATGAGTGGATATCTGGGAATTGGGTGTAGTAGGTACTTCATCATCTGAATCATTGTTACCATGTGTAACATTATTCTCGAAATCTTCACTTTCGTTCGAGATATATTGAGTACCAGGCGTTTCATTATTCCCTATAATGAAATCAGTCCATTCTGGACAATCTAGATTGAAATCTTTGGTATATTCCGTCCAATTCCATGTTTCATCTTCCTTGAATTTTACGTTTCCAGTAATCTTCTCGTCAATTTCCTTGAAATGATCTTTGACTCCTGTCATGTGATTGCTTGCATCGTTGTCTAAATACCATAGACTTTCATCATTTGAAATTGTCTTGCTTGGTTCGAAAATCTCTTCGTTCAAGTAAAACTTCCGGTTTTCTTCAACAGTTGCCATAAGCAGTGTTGGTTCTAAGTCTTCTTCAATGAGATTAGACTGTTCTTTCTCTTTATCGTTCTGTGGACATCTGGTTGCATAGTGTCCAAATTTCTTGCATTTGTAGCACTGTACTTTACTCTTATCAGGAGTAAATTTCTTTGTAGTGCTGTTCGGTTCTTTCTTGTAGTTGTTCTGTTGAGATTCCCAGTTTTTCCTTTCTGGTCTGAATCTGTTAATCCCTCGACCTCGTGATTGGTTAAATCTGCCATGACCACGTCCTCTGTAAGATTGGCCTCGGTATTCATGTCGTGTGAACATCAATCTATCATGAGTATCTACAACTCTTTCTTTCTTATGTTTAAGTCTTTCTTCAAAGGTCTTCAGTCTCCCGATTGCTTCGTCTAGAGACATAGTATCTAAGTCTGAGTATTGTTCAATGGACGCTACAATTTGAAGAAATCGGTCGGGTACTGCATTTAGTAACTTCTGAACGAGAGTGGAATCTTCATAAGTGTGTCCCAAGCTTGCTGCTTTATTTATAATACTCGTTAACTTCATAGTGAATGAATCAACTGATTCATTTTCTTTCATCTGTAACATCTCAAATTCCGTCTTGAGTGTTTGTAATCTTGCCTTTTGGACACTGGTTACTCCAACGTGTCTGGCTTTCAGTGCATCCCAAACTGCCTTTGCAGTCTTGTATTTTGAAATGAGAAGCAGTTGATCTTCTGGTAGTGACTGATAGAGATAAGCAGTAGCGGTCTTATCTCTCCTCACATCGTCTTTTGTTGTTGATTGTGGTTCAATTGCTTCCCAAATATTGTTTGCTTCCAAAATAATTTGCATTCGAATTTCCCATGTTGTGTAGTTTGTTGAACTTAACATCGGACATTGAAAGTGAGCACTAGGACTCATTTCCTTGCAAATTTTGGAATTTCCTTCTTGACTTTCTTTCCCAGTCATAATTTTTAAATAAAATTTATATTAAAAATTTGTTAATTCCCTTTTTTTTAACTTATTACCAAAATTATTTTTAGTAATTTATTAAAAAAAATTAGAACAAGCAAAATTTGATAAAAAATCTTCTCCCCTTTTTTTATATTTTTTTAAAAGGAAGAAACAAATAATCTTTGCTTATAATAGTGGGAAAAGAAAAATAAAAAGAAAAGGGAGGAGAAAAGGGGCGTACGGTTTTAGGCCGATCCCTTGGTGTCGATTCGATTTTTGCACCGATTTCTCTGGTGTCGATTCGTCCTGAATTGATGATGATATTTCGATTCCACTTTGTGAATCGATGGAGTTTTTCTTGATTCCTTCTGAATCGATAATGTTCTTCGATTTTTTTGGTAAAATCGCAACCTGTTCTGGTATGTAATGATCGGTGGTTACTCCTTTCCAATCTGGGTTCGATTTGAACAATTGATCTCCTATCGATTGTTCTATGAAGCGACGCTTGCTACGTTTTCTGCTTTAAAAATCGATGGCCTTTCTGACCAAATGATTTTGTCGGATGTTGTTCCGGTACCGATTTGATGCCAGTAGACGGTAGAATCCTTCTGATTTCGGCCGCCCTGGGTGTTCTCCCCGAGATTCTGATTATCCCAAATGATCACCGTGATGGTGATAAATCGTTAATCTCTAGTGGTTTCGGTGACTATCTCTATCTCTCTATCTCTCTCGATTTTGTGTGATAATCGATAGATGATGAGAACTTTGGTTGATAAACCAAATGCTCTGATACCAAATGTTGGATCAAGACAATGACAATAACCAAAGTTTATAGATAATTCTGAGAAAATTCACGCTTTGAAATGTACATGATCAAACCTATTTATAGACACCGAACGGGCGCCTTTGAACCATCGCAATGGTTCACTAAGGGTTGTGTTGTTTTATGAACAATCACACCTTTCCATAAATAACTACCTATACATAAACTATATATATGTATATTTACATACTATTTAAACATAATTGAGATTAATCTAACATATATATATATATATATATATATATAGAGGGAGGTTCAAGGGAAAACCTCAAAAAAACGGAAAACTGAAGAACACCCTAGGAGCCCTTCATCTGGACGGTATGCACTTGTGCATACAGGTAAATAGTTGACTTTTTGGTTTTATACACAAGTGCATTATGCATTTGTGCATACATGCACAAATGCATGTTACAAATAACCTGTATGCACAAGTGCATACCGCCCAGATAAAGGGCTCCTAAGCTGTTCTTCAGTTTTCCGTTTTTTTTTAGGTTTTCCCTTGAACCTGGCCCTATATATATATATATATATATATATATATATATATATATATATATATATATATATATATATAAACACGTTTATATACTACTTATACAATTTTTTGTTGTATTGAGTGTTTGGAAAATTAAAGAATTAGTCGACAATTTACAAAGGATGGACTTTTGACTTGGTGATAGGTGCCATTGAATCTGGACCAGTGCACGTCAATTTATTAAAATCTAAAGCTTTTGATCGATCTAATCTGTCAAATATGTATTCTTTGTCAAAGTTATCCAATCAATCAAATCCCTATCCTTCGCTATTAACATTTTCGTCATCACAGTAGTGGTCACGTATCATTAATTTAATCTGCAGATGGCTGCTTTTATTTCTTATACCAATTAACCCTAGGTTTTAATCGAATATTTAACCAACACCCACGTTCCTTAATTAACAATCAGTATATATATTAAAGAAAAACCAAGGTGAATGATGTGAGAAAATGTGGTTTGAGAATTGCTCAAGTTTTGGATTGTGGTTGAAGTTAGTTGTCCCATATTAGTGAGGAAGTGAAAAGTTAGAAGAAAAAATGACTATATAAAGGAGAATATGACAACTTGAAATCTTGAATCTTGATCAAAATTTTAATCCAATTTTTGGTTAAAAAGTTAGTATTTATTTACATTACAAAACATTTCACCTAATCATCAATATATATATTAAAAGAACCAAAAGTATTTGAGGTGGCATCATGATAGTTGAGTATTGAGATATTGATGAATTGTGGTTGAATTTGAGATATCCCACATTGGTGAGAGGTTGAAAGATTGGAGTAGAGTAGTGTGTATAAAAAAGAATTCTAAGATGCCATTTGGGTATATATATTAAAAGAAGAACAAAAAGTATTTGAGGTGGCATCATGAGACTTGAGTATTGAGGTATTGATGAATTGTGCTTGAATTTGAGATATCCCACATTGGTGAGAGGTTGAAAGATTGGAGTAGAATAGTATGTATAAAAAAAATCCAGGATGTCATTTGACTAATGGGGTTTGGTTATAAGGTTATCTTATTTTGATGACCCTATTTTTGCAAAACAATTCTTATTTTACATAAAAAAAATAAAATTAGTTGTGGTTGAGTTTTAGATATCTCACATTAGTAAAAGGTTGTAAAATTGGAAAAAATATATATGTATAGAAAAAATCAATGTATAAATTAATAGAAGAACCAAAAGGTATTGAGGTATTGATTAATTGTGGTTGAGTTTTATACATCCAAAAAAATATAAATCAATCAATATAAATATTAAAAGAAACCCATAAGGAATTGAGGTTGCATCATGAGAGTTGGGTATGGTATTGGTGAGTTGTGATTTAATTTAAGATATCTCAGTGAGGTGTTGAAAGATTGGAGTAAAGTGGTGTGTATAAAAATGAATGATGGGATGTCATTTGTGTCAACTCATGGGGTTTGGTTATAAGGTTATGTTATTTAGATGAAGCTATTTTACAAAACAAATCTTATTTTAAATAAAAAAAATAAAAAAGTTAAAGTTAGATTGAGTTTTAGATATCCTACATTAGTAAAAGGTTGTAAGATTGGAAAAAATATGCATGTCTAGAAAAAATCAATGTATTTATTAAAAGAAGAACCTAAATGTATTCAGGTGACATCATAAGAATCAATTCAATCAATCAATCAATATATATATTAAAGAAGAAACCAATGTGAATGACTTGACACAATAAGAATTGAGTATTTGTTCAACTGATTCATATATGAACCTACAGTTAATTAGTTTCATATATGAAACACAAAGGTTCATATATGAAACACAAAGGTTCATATATGAATCACAAGATTCATATATGAATTAGTTATAAAGAGTTCATATGTGAATTACAAAGGTTCATATATGAACGTATAGTTCATATGTGAATCACACAGATTCATATATGAACTCGTCCCGTGTATTTTGTAAAGTTATGAAATTGCCCTTCTATTTTTGGAACAACCGCAACTTTTGACCAGTCAAAGCCGCAACATTTGTCACAATGAGAATGAAGTATGTGTTAAAAAATTAATTGTAGTGAAATCTTGATTGTCCCACATTGGTGCTTGGCACAATGAGAATGAAGTATTTGTCTAATAGTGAATTGTGGTGAAATCTTGATTGTCCCACATTGGTAAGAAAGTGAAAGGTTTTGAAGAGAAAAAACTATATAAAAAGAAGATGAAAACTTGAATGTACATCAAAAAAATTGATCCAGTTTTGGGTTAAATAATTATTTTTTCTATTTATATGACAAAATATTTCATATAATAGTTAAATACTTGAATGTAGATCCAAAATTTGATTCAGTTTTGGGTAATAGTTATTTTTTTTATTTACATGACAATATTTCATGTAATAGTTAAATCAATATCAATATAACAATATATATATATATATATATATATATTATAGAAAAATCTAGGTGGATGACTTGGCACAATGAGAATGAAGTATTTGTTAAACAATGAATTGTGGTGAATTTTTTATTGTCCCACGTTGGTAAGAAAGTGGAAGATTTGGAAGAGAAAAAGACTATATAAAGAGAAGATGAGAACTTGAATGTAGATCTAAAATTTGATCCAATTTTGGCATAAATAGTTATTTAATTAATTTACATGACAAAATACTTAATAAAATAGTTAAAATTTTCATTTTCATTATATATATATGTATATATATATATATGTATATATATATATATATAGAGGCTTCATAAAATGCAAACCTTGCATTTGTTGCACACCTTACAAACCACAGTGTGCATATGTACAGAACCAGTGTGCATATATGAACAATATGCATATACGTACGTGTAAGAATATACGTATAATTGACATACATTCATATCGGATAATGCATATATGCATCTCAGATTATGCATATATGCAAATTGGTTTGTAAGGGGTGCAACAAATACATGGTTTGTATTTGATTTGTACCCTATATATATATATATATATATATATATATATATATATATATATATATATATATAGGACGATAATCAAATGAGAACCAAAAATATGTTACAAACCCGTGAGAACCAATATAAAAATATTTGTTTACATGATTTTTTTTCATCAAAACCTATGATTTAAGATATTGTTACACATATGTTCGTGTTCACCTAGTGAAAAGATTAAATGTGAAAAACGATTTTTGTTTCACCTAGTGAAATGAAAAATACTCGTAAAAAATATTCATATGGTGAAACAAATCTATGGAAAACTATCATATTATGAAACAAATATATGTGAAGCAAAATATAATAAATTCTATCATTTGATGAAAAAATATCCTGTAAAAAATTATTTTTTATATTTGTTCTCGCGGTTTATAACATATTTGTGGTTCTCATTTAATTTAACCCCTATATATATATAAATGAAACAACCGAGAGTATTTGATGTGACATTTTGAGAATGGAGTATCTCTTAAATTATGGATTGTGGTTGGGATTATGTTGTCTACATTGATGAGTAGTTGAAATATTGAAATAAGTAAGGTTGTATAAGAAAGGAAAATGAGATGTCTTTGTGTCAACTCATACTCATTAGCACAATGAGAATGAAGCATTTCTTAAAAGATTAATTGTAGTGAAATCTAGATTGTTCCACATTGGTGCTTGACACATTGAGAATGAAGTATTTGTCAAATTGTGAATTGTGGTGAAATCTTGATTGTCCCACATTGGTGAGAAAGTGAAAGGTTTTGAAGAGAAAAAACTATATAAAGAGAAGATGAGAACTTGAATGTAGATCCAAAATTTGATTCAGTTTTGGGTTAAATAGTTTTTTTTATTTACATGATAAAATATTTCATCTAATAGTTAAAACTTTCATTTTCATTACATATATTTATCTGTTTATATAAATGAAACAACCGAAGGTATTTGATGTGACAATCTATTAATGGAGTATTTCTCAAATTCTAGATTGTGGTTGAGATTAAGTTGTCCCACGTTGGTGAGGGGTTGAATTATTGAAATAAGTAAGGTTGTATAAGAAAGATGAATGTCTTTATGTCAACTTATACTTATGAAGTATTTGTTAAGTAAAATCTTGATTGTCTCACATTGGTGCTTGACACAATGAGAATGAAGTATTTGTTAAATACTGAATTGTGATGAAATCTTGATTGTCCTGCATTGATAAGAAAGTGAAAGGTTTTGAAGAGAAAAAAACTATATAAAGAGAAGATGAGAACTCAAATGTAGATCCAAAATTTGATCCAATTTTGGTTTAAATAGTTGTTTTTTTAATTTACATGACAAAATATTTCATGTAATAGTTAAAATTTTCATTTTTATTATATATATATGTGTGTGTGTGTATATAAATGAAACAACCGAAAGTATTTGATGTGACATTTTGAGAATAAAGTATTTCTCAAATTATGGATTGTGGTTGGGATTAAGTTGTCAATCTATATATATACTAAAACAAAGTTTTATGTTAATTTATTCAATACTTTCTTACAAAGATCGCTACCGTGCAACGCACGGTGCCCACACTAGTTGTTGGTAATTCATTTGGATTCGGTATTTATACGAGTATTCCGTATTATGGTTATTAAGTACCAAGTCTTGAGCAGGATTGTTCCAATCTTTGTAGACACTCGTTTACACCTATACCAAAGTTATAGATCGATTACATGAATAATAAGTAAACGGAATATAAAAGTTAATCGTATATATTATATTAAAAGTTTAGGAATTTAAAATAACATAAATGTCTTAAAATGACAAACTAGCCTAAAGCATTATAATGGGGTTGTTTGGGTAAAAAAAACATAGAGCTACCGACTAACATATACATACGACATTTGTATCCTCGACACACAATCAAATCAAAATCAGAGCATACGATTATCTAACGGCTAGTAATTGTCGTCTGATATTCATTGTTCTTAGTATTAATTGGTAACCAGATGTTAATGATAAATGATTCTCTAATTAATACATGAATCATAATCTCTGACCAAGATTTATGAGTGTCATCAGTGACGCATATCCTTTCCAGGTAATGAAGACATGAAGTAACGGTCTCATCAACCATGGATATAAATACAAAGATCAAATCAATTCAAAGGACCCTGAAGAATTCAATAGATAAATTACTCTAAAGATATTTTAGCACAAAAGAAGTTCATATTTGATTATTGTAAACGAACATAAATACTAGCGACATCTTATAATAACGACTTATGCGATAAAGGACAATGGCCCTTATATATTGACATTTGTAGTGCATTGACGATATCTTCAATCGTCCATGCATATTACCCTTGGTGGGGGCTTTCGCGTTACCAAAATACTTGTGATGTTTTCTTCCTATTGTCTCCAAGGTTCATTTAGTTGTTGCCTCACAATCTAATCTTAATTTGTCTTCTGCATTTTTTTGGCAAAAGGGGGCTAAAACATGTATATTTGAATTCCACAAACAATATAAAACGGGCTTCTTCATCGACGGACGGATTCGTCGGTGACCGCCGGTAAAACATATCAGAGGCGGATTACTGGAGGAAGGTTACTATCGCAGAAGGTTTTGCGGTGATTAATTGCTTTTACCGGAAGAAACCGTCTGTCGCAAAATTCGTCGTTCAAATTTTCCAGATTAATAATTTTGTCTTTTTAATTTACCGACGGGTGGACCTGATGGTACCTTTATAAATTAAATTTTATATTTACTTAGTTAATACATTAATTAAATATTTGAAAAAAGGTCTAGGACGGAATGGGCCGTCGGGAATCCGCCACTAATCACCGGCGGACCAATTTTATTAACTTTTACAAATTGGAATTTATTAGGCCGTGCGTACCGCCATCGGGTACCACGACCGGGTTCACATCGGGTTGGGGCGGGTAGCCCGGGTACACGGTACGGGTACCGCGGGTTCGGTGGGTGCGGGTAAGAGTGGGTTCGGGAACCCGGTCCTAATTTTATTTTTATTTTTTTTTATTTTTTTTAAATATAATCGGTGGGTGCGGGTAAGAGTGGGTTCAGATGGTATGATAGAAAGCGGTACTCCACTTTAGGGTAAGGAGGGTAGGAAAGAGAAAAAGCTGATGTGGCGCTGAGGTGACATCAGAGTTCAGAGGGTAAGATAGGAAGCGGTACTCATGGTCTTAGAGGCGGATTTGTCAGTAATAGTCCAGTTTATTTTTTTATTTATTTTGCTTTTTTAAATATTTTCTCTGTCAAAATTATAAAAACCTTAGACGGCAGTTTAAATTTAATACTTAATGCAAATATTATACATTCAAATTTAAAAGTACGACTTGTTCCAATGATAAAATTCAAATTACAAAATGAGGGTTCAATTTTATATCTAACACTAGGCACAACCCTGGTCTGAGCTTGGGTGTGTTTGATGCAAAAGACGATGTTAAGGACTAGTAGGGTCAAAAGGGTTATATATGGATATATACCATGGTTTATTACAAATCATAATTATTTTAATATGTAGTGTTATTATTTGACCATTTGATGGAGATGTGACATGCATACATACAATCTTTGAATTTGAAGTGATTATTCAAGATTGAAACAGCAATTTGTGGAATAAATATGTGTATAAAACTCTACTGCCGTTCAAAAAAAAAATATGTGTATAAAACAAGTGGGAGTATGGTCCCCTCCTTCCAAATGTCGATAAGTCTACAAACCTTGTGTCTACTAGTGCTATGCGAGAAAAGGCAGGGAGACCTTTTCTACCATGGAAATGTGAGAGCTAACCTGGCTCCTCCTTATCACTAAATATGGTAACTTTTTTCAATATAATGGCTTTCTCATATTCATATCATGCTCTTATTTGTAACACTAAAATGGAATCTTTTAACTGTTTAGTTAATAATTTACAGGAATCATAAATCATAAGACGTGTTAAAGTTATGATAATAATCAAAATCTTTGACATATACACGTGTAAAAGAAACGAAAATGACATTTTTTGAAGTAGAAATGGAAAAAGGAAGCAAACATTAACAAGATGATGCTTGCACAAAAGAACCCTCATACTAAACGAAGATTAATTATGTGACTAACAAGACCATAACATCAAAATTCTTCTTTGAGATTTGGTGTGTTGAGGATAATTGATAAGTATTCAATCATCTCGCATGATCCTTCCTCTATCAATATATACATACATATACATATACATATATATATATATATATATATAACTTTTAATATGGGTTTGAGTTTATCAGAAGTTATTGAACTAATGATCTAACATAGTTGTTCCTATGAAAAATGAAGCCTCTACACAATCCTGGTCTAAAAAGGTGGATTCAAATGAAAACAAGATCAAACTTAGAGAACAGGGGAAAGACTATATCACATGTGATTTTACAATAAATTCACATGTAGTTAAGAAAGAGGGTATACAACCAAGGGTATGACCAACGATCTAGGTCCGCCAATGTCTCCCAACTATCTAATATATCATCATATGTGATATCCTTGTTTAATTTATGGATTTTTGAGTTTTATTGCGGTTCGACAAAATTTTGAAGTTCAATTATCATATCGTAAGTTGATGCATGTTAATTTAGATACATAGCGTGATCTAGCATTACAAGAATCAATATAATGAATGTTGATAACCTTTTGCCATTCCTAAAATACATAGATTATGGTACTCATATTATGTTGTAAAAGACTTGAAAATATCCTCTTGACTCCCTACACCGAGAGAGAATATCCTTTTCCTTCCCGAATGCTCAATATAGCTCTCCAACTCTTTGGAGAAAAGCAGCCGGAAACCTTTTATGGTATATATATATAGGGGTGGGTTCAAATGTGAACTCAAATTCAATTGTGAACATGAGGACAAGTCACAACCATTGATCAAGATTTGGAAAACTAATCAATGGTTAAAACTTAATGAAACCAATTGAAAAATGATTAGGGACAAATATGGAAATTTGAATTAGCGCCTACAATCTTTGGCTTTTTATTTTCTTTTTTAATTAAAAAACTTTTACCCCCTTAAAGTTTAAAATAAATTATCTTAAAAATTACTAATATTTTAATCAAACAAATTACATCAAAAAAACGAGAATTTCGTGCTCTTCGATATGAAATCCATCTCGATATAGTTTTTTCTTCATTTTAACCGATTTTACGTGAAATGCTATGTATGTGTTATATTCAGTATGATTATGTATGCACGTTTCCTGCTGTCCATATTCAGTATGAATAACAAAGGGGAACGTTCATTCACTATTCATGACGAATAACACAATATTCAAAATGAATAATATAACATTCAGGATGAATAATACACGAATTCCTGATTCATGTATTATTAAATATGAATCATGTATTATTCACCTTGAATGTTGTATTATTCATCCTGAATGATATATTATTCATGATGAATAATATATGAATGACCTGTGAATGTGTGAACACACGACGCACTCTCTTTTGTTTTCCGATTCACAACCGAGACATGGTTTTATTCTTTATGAATATGTATGCAGATCTCCAGGTGTCCACATTCAGTATGAATAACAAAGGTGAACGTTCATTCACTATTCATGATGAATAATACAATATTCAGGATGAATAATACAGTATTCAGTATGAATAATACACGAATTTATGAATCGTGTATTATTCACCCTGAATGATGTATTATTTATACTAAATGATACATTATTCATTAAGAATAATACATGAGTAACCCGTGAAGGTGTGGAGACGTGACACACTCTCTTTCGTTCCTTGGGTCACAATCGAAACTCGATAGGTTCCCGATTCATCTCGATGGGTGTTGGGTTACGGTAATGAAGAACACGATGCCTTAGGACGTTGAAGAAAGTGTTGTAGAATGTGATGTCGAGTTACGGACTTACAGTGTCGAGATGTTCTAAACCCTTGAACGTACATAAATAATCATAATGGATATAACACATATATGACATTTCACGTAAAAACAGTTAAAACAACAAAAAAAACTATATCGAGATGGATGTCATATCGAAGAGCACGAAATTCTCGTTTTTTTGATGTAATTTGTTTGATTAAAATATTAGTAATTTTTAAGATAAATTATTTTAAACTTTAAGGGGGGTAAAAGTTTTTAATTAAAAAAGAAAATAAAAAGTCAAATATGGTAAGCGTGAGTTTAAATTATCTTTCCTTTTTACCCCTAATCAAAACTTAATTAATAATTTCAATTAAAAACTCTATTTAATATGAGTCATTGGATCAATAGAGATGGAAGGGCCAAGATCCATCCTCACGTTCACAATTGAATTTGAGTTCACATTTGAACTTTCCTCTCTCTCTGTATATATATATATAGGGAGAGATTTTTTAGTACAATTTACAATCTTTCAAAAGTTCTCATCCAATGTATTAACCATTCTCACAACTCTCTCTCTCTCTCTCTGAGTTATGTAAGTGAAAAGGTGATAGCTATCCTATACGTATGTGGTAGGAAGAGTGGGTATAATCTTTTAGAAGATCTCATACCTTCTAGTAATTAATTCTCCTTTATACAAGCAAAAAGTAATGACATTGACAAGTCACTACATGTCATATCCATCCCATTTTTGTCCAACAAGCTAGCCATATATAATCTGAGTTTATCAATAAATCGGATGTGTATATATATATATATATAATTAAATGCTCTATTTTATTATTTATTCTCGATATTAAGATATATATTTAATGTGTGTGACCATTGAGAGTTTATCATGCTAGCAATAATAATTATAAATCATATTAGTATTTATACACGAAGAGTGACATCTAGCAATACCTCATCGTTACCTAAATATAAAGTTTGGTGATTCAACTAATCAATAATTTGTGTGATCATTATCAATGTACAAATGTTTGCCATTTTCTTCAGATATCCAGATCGAACATGAGGCATTGATGTGTGTTCCTTGTTATCTTTTATCCTTAATTTCTCGATTCTGGAATATACCGATAAGACAAACATCAATATCATATAGTGATTATCAGTATCCAATACTAATCATCTGAGCATGCATCTACTTCCACGACGCTATTCAATCGAGGGGCCCATGTATATCACTCTCGACATACAAGAGGAACAAATCCTATCTTGACCCATGCCAGTACTAGGAAGTGATGTGCACTATACCAAACAACCATTTTATCACCCAGTTATGGGCTGGTTAGAATCATTTATCAAAGTACACCACTAACACAAAGCAAACTCTATGATCTCAAGTCAAATGACTAATTGAACAATGACCGCATGAGAAACGCCTATGACACTCATATGATATCTGATGAGACGTTCTCATAGTGAATCACATCCGGTACACAAGATCCCATCCTGTTACCAAATGTGGATTTTGTATCTCCATACAAATACCTGCATATACTAGCCGTACTATATTATTCATGGCACAATGTCCAAATATAATCTTCTAACGATTGGAATTTGGGCATGCACACTAAGAATCTCCCACTTGCACAAAAGCAAATCTATCACGTGTTGTATACCCATAGATATACACTAGCTTTCATGCTTCTAATGCATTAAGGGCTTTGTCAGTGGATCAACAATGTTTAATTTTGTAGGTATTCTACATCTAGTAACATTGCCTCTCTCGATAATCTCTTGAATGAGATGATATCGTTTTAGAATATGTTTGGATCGTTGGTGAGATATCGGTTCCTTTTCATGTGTTATAGCCCCGTTGTTGTCGCACAACAACTCTATAGGATTGTCACTTCTCGGAACCACACAAAGTTGAGAAACAAATTTCTTTCTCCAAACAAATTCCTTTGATGCATCTGATGCTGCAATATACCCAGTTTCCGTTGTAAAGTCATCTACCGTCTTATTGTTGGAACTTTTAAGGCTTACAACACCATCATTTAGGCAAAACACAAAACTGGATTTTCCAAAAACGGGAAACATTTAGGATTTTTTTACTAACGAATGGATTAGATCCATACCAACCCATTTTCAGGATAACCCCAAGAGGTTGTGGGTTTTTGCTACCCCTCTTTAAACTCCGATTCGTCGCAATCTACAGACTTCTGTTAAGAACCAACCTTAAAGGAAATTTTCCCTATAAATTACAATGGAATGGATGTTTGAATAAACTGAATGATCTAAGATCATGTATAATTCTCTATCCATTTGTAAGCTTGCATCAGTAACCCTTTGCACTCAACTCTTCCTCACCGTCGTATACCAAGAATGAATCCTTAGTGCTTTGTACAATATTTTAGGATACTATTCATAGCAACCCAATTATTATCACCCATATTTGATTGGTATATGTTTGTCATACTCATCATGTCGAGTACATATCATGGCATACATGATAGATCTGATTGCCAAAGCATATAGGATCTTATTCATTTGTTCACTATCTTGCGCCATGATGGGACATTGTTCTTTAGAAAGTTATATGCCATGAGACATCGACAAGAACCCCTTCTTTATTTCTTACGTGATGAACCATCTTAGTACTTTGTCTATATATGTACTCTAGCTTAAGCCAAGCAATTTATGTGATCTATGTCTATAAATCCGGACTCTTAACACATAGATTGCTTCGCTAAGTCTTTCATCAAAATGAAATTCCCTAGCCAAGCCTTTATAGACTACAACGTTGGGATGTCATTCCTAATTAAAGCATTTCATCTACATACATTAATAGGAATGATAATATGCTCCCACTAACCTTATTGTAGACACAAGGTTCATCTTCATTTTTCAAGAAACCAAACTCTTTGATTGTGTCGTCAAAATGGTGATTCAAACTCCTGGCAGCTAGCTTTCATCAATAAATAGATCGTTGCAACTTGCATACCTTATGAGAATACTTAGGATCGACAAAATCTTTAGGTTGTATCATATACACGTTCTCATTTAGCTTTTCGTTAAGGAATGCTGTTTTGACATCCATTTGCCAGATTTCATAATTGTGATATGCAACAATGGCTAGTACAATTCTAATGGACTTTATAATTGCGACTCATGAGGGCTTCATCATAATCAACTCCTTGAACTTGCTTGAAACCTTTCGCAACCAATCGAGCTTTATAGATAATCAAATTACCATCCATATTAGTCTTCTTCTTGAAGACTAATTTGCACCCTATAGGTCGTACCTCATTGGGTGGTTCCACAAGTTCCAAACTTGGTTTTCATACATGTAATCCATCTCAATACTCATAATCTAGCCATTTTTTAGAGTCGGTGCTAGTCATTGCATCTTGGTAATTAGTTGCATCCGTGAGCAACATGTCACTAGTTTAAGTAAAGAGAATTTCATACCTCTTGAGTTCACGTCGTGATATACCAAAGCGACAAACAATTTGTGTTATTGTATCTGACCGTTTTCCACAATCCTAGTGGTGTCTCTACTTGTTTCATCTCTGTTTTTATGTTCGGATCGAGATTTATTTTGAACATCCAAGAAGAACAACCCAATGTCGAAACCCAAGCCATTCCTGAAGAACAACCGAATGAAGCCCATTTGAAACAAACAAAGGATATCTTGTTGCAAGAATCACAAGGAGATGTTGGTGCTGAAAATGTGGTTCCTAGACATAGTCAGAGTGCGATTCAGTCTGTTGCTACTGTTAAGGAAGAATTACAGGAAGTAGTTCCAGAGAATAAATATTTGAATGTGGTTGAGAACAATTGCAGTTTGTACTTGGAATCTACAAAGTTCAAATAAGATCATAAGATTATGGTAGAGTTGATTAGGAATCATCCATTCAAGCAACGGTTTACTAGACACAAGAGGGTTCCTATGCAATACATACAGTAGTGATGGGCTCATTTGGAGTTGGAAGGTAATGAGTGTACTTCTAATGTTGGAGGTGTGCAGTTTAATTAAATATTGGCATGCTTAGATCATTGTTAAAGTTACCAGATAAAGATAAGTTGATAGGCAGAGAAGATTTTGATGATCATCCAACCACAGAGGAAATGATCCACACATTCAAGAAACTAGGGTATTTAGAGGATTTGAGAAATCTAAGTCGGTCTATACTCCCCTACTAGCTCCTTTGGAAATAATTTCCTTTTCCATGAAAACGCTAATCCGGCCAACAAACACTTTGTTGTCGCGAGGGTGATAAAAGTATTACTCCAAAGTTTCATTGGGGATATCCTACAAATATGCATTATCGTATGTAAGTTCTAATTTAGTTGTGATTAAACGTCGTACGTAAACATAACATCCCTAACTTTTCTTAACATACAATCGGGGACTCTTCCCATTCCATATCTGATATGGCGTCTTTTCATTAGACTTAGATAGAACTCGATTTAATGTGAAACTTGTTGTCTCTAGAGTGTAACCCCAAAAGGATGTTGGAAGGTCAGCTTGACTAATCATAGATCATACCATGTCTAACAATGTAGAATTCCTCTTCTCGTACACATCCTTTTGGTATTCCGAGTGGAGTGAGTTGTGACACAATAGCACAATCTCTAAGATGATCAAAGAATTCATGGTCCAAGTATTCACAATGTCGATCTGATCGGAGAATCTTAATACTTTTGCCAAGTTGGTTTTGTACTTCATTTTGATATTCTTCGAACATTTCAAACAAATAATCAATATATATATATATATATATATATATATATATATATATATATAAAGGAGAATGTAGGAGTGGGGGTTAAGCATAGGCCTACATGGCCATTTATCTATTTTTCTAGATTTTTGATTTATTTTAAATAAAAGTCACATATTAAATGTCCTCATTAATTACTAAAACTTTTTATTTTTTATTTTATAATTACTTATTTTAATAGGTTATATTTTTTTATCTTTTAGTAAACTAACAATCAATATATATATATATATATATATACTAGTTGAGTACCCGCGCAATGCGGCGGGGATGTTAAAGTTCTATCAAGATACATTTAAGTTTTAAACATAAAATTTTGCAAATAATTTGGTGGTTCATATATTGTATTAAAAGTTTTTCACAATGCGACGGGATATATCGTAGATTAAAAAAATGAAAACTTAATGCAATTTCTTATCCAAAAAGTCTAAATTTTTGTTTAAACAAAATAGAAATTACAATCATGCTTTAATCATATACAACCATCACTCAAAACTTCTCGATAAACCACAATTGATGTGTAAACTCTCTTTGGTTTGAACTTTTTGGTATATCATAATAGTTTGTTAATCATTGTGCACCAAACCATGAGCACTGCCTAAGGGCATCTCCAATGTATTTCTATTTCTGTATTTTACTCTTTATTATAAAGAGTAAAATAGAGAATGTGTTAAATCTTCTCCAATGTATTACTCTATTTTACTCTTTAAAAGAGAATATTCTAAGTATATTCTCTTTTATTTTGATTACATATATTTTCAATAATACTTTATATTTATTAACTTTATAAATTGCATCCTTATATTTTTTATTTTCACAATACCCTTATATTTATTAACTTTATCATATCATTTTAACAACGTTATAATTCATATTTAGTTGGATAAATTTAAATTAATTTAAAACTTAAAAGATAAATCTAAATCTAATTTTATTAAAATTGGTATTAGACAACAAATAAAATAAAAATACAAGAATCTAAAAAATAGAAGGGTCATTTGTAATTTCAGAAGTTAGAAAAAAATAGAGAGTAGTGAATAGTAACTCTTTATATATATAGAGTTACTATTCACTTCTCTATTTTAGAGAGTAAAATAGAGAGTTTATTGGAGAGGATATAGAGAGTAAAATAGAGAGTTCATTGATGATGGTCTAACCCCTAATCCAATTTCGTCTAACAATTGTCCTATCCAAAGTCCAAACACACTGAATTATATATAAACTTAAAAATGGGCCATATGTTGGGTAAACTATAAATGGGCCTATTACCCGAACCCGATAATCGTTTAAAGTAATCAATCGTCGATTTGAGAAATAGGAATCGATCCACTACTTCATTTTTTTGACCTAGGGTTTCCTTCATTTTTTGACCTAGAGTAGTGAATAGTAACTCTTTATATATATAGAGTTTGTTTGAGTTTTATAAATTATTTTTTCAAAAACTTCAAGATTTTTATGTTTCATAAATCGTTTTTCGAAATTTTCAAGTTTCATAAATGATTTAATAATCTCTTTGTTGGATTTTTAATTTTAATATATTTTTCTCTAACATAAATAATCTTGATTTTTTTAAAAATAATTATATATTTTTCAAACTTAAATAAAGGATGAAAAGAAATTTAATTAATTTTTTAAATAAAAAAGATTTGAGTTTAAGTTGTTAGAGAGATAAGAAAAGATAACTACAACAATTAGTTTTCAGTTTTATTAAAAATAATAATAGAAAAAGCAGAATCAGCGTGCTTAAATAAAGGAAGAAAATGAATATAATTAATTTTTTAAATAAAAATAGATTTAAGACTTTAAGACTTTAAGACTTTTGAAAATATATCTTGTGATCGTAATTAATTGTTTTTATATTCATGTAATCACATTAATTATTTTTATTAAATTTTAGTGTGTTATATGAATTTTTTTAACTTCTATAAACCGTTTTTTTCGATTTTTTTCATGTTCATAAACTGTTTGTTTGAGTTTTATAAATTATTTTTTTAAAAACTTCAAAATTTTTATGTTTCATAAATCGTTTTTCGAAATTTTCAAGTTTCATAAATGATTTAATAATCTGTTTGTTGGATTTTTAATTTTAATATATTTTTCTCTAAAATGAATAATCATATTTTTTTTCAAAATAATTATATATTTTTCAGGCTTAATTAAAGGAAGAAAAGGAATTTAATTAATTTTTTAAATAAAAAAAGATTTGAGTTTAAGTTGTTAGAGAGATAGGAAAAGATAACTACAATAATTAATTTTTAGTTTTATTGCTTAAATATAGGAAGAAAAGGAATATAATTAATTTTTTAAATAAAAAAAGATTTAAGACTTTAAGACTTTTGAAAATATATCATGTGATTGTAATTAATTGTTTTTATATTCATGTAATCGCATTAATTGTTTTTATTAAATTATAGTGTATTATATGAATTTTTAACTTCTATAAACCGTTTTTTTCGATTTTTTTTCAAGTTCAAATTAGTGTACCCCTATATATATATATATATATATATATATATATATACATATAGAGGTGGGTTCAAACGAGAATAGAACTTGTTTAAAAGAATAAAGGAATGAATCTGAACCAATTATAATTATAAAATTAATATTTTTTTAATTTATTAGATTAATATGATTAAAAGGATAAAAATGTAAATTAACATCCAATTTAATTTAGGATAGTCTCTATCTAATTAATTGGACGTGATCTTCTCCATTATTTTTGATTTCCCAGATTTTTTTTTGAAAGTCCATGTTCACGTCCATATCCAGATTGATTGAAACTCAAGATATTAAAAAATCTCTCACTTCTTCACTTCTTCACCGTCCCAGACTGAAACTCAAGATATTGAACAAATTTCAGAATCAACGAGAAGACCAAACATTAAATATATTCAACATCATCAGTGATTAACATACTTAAGATATTCAATACATTCAAAATCAATAGTGATTAACATATCCAATGAAAAACCCACCATAATACCCTATTTAAAATCAACAGTGATTAACATGCTCAAGATATTCAATACATTCAAAATCAATAGTGATTAACATACTCAAGATATTCAATATCTTCAAAATCAATAGTGATTAACACATACTCAAGTTCCTGTGTTTTACTTGGTTCCTTCTTCAACCTTCAATTCTTCATCAGCGTCAGTTTAATAGAGAGAAAATGTATCTTTTACCGGAAAACGATACACCCACGGTATCATAGAGAGAAATGGATCTTTTACTAGAAAACGAGTGCGAGGATGAAGGTAAAACCAGATCTTGTTTATGAGGATGAAGGTAAACCCAGGAACCAGATCTTGCTTATGAGGATGAAGGTAAAACGAGATCATCGACGGCAGCACCCTCAACCTCTCTCTCTCTCTCGGCGGCAGCACCCTCATCGGCGCAACACCCTCACGAGCAGGGGCAAAACGACGGCAACAACCGTCGTTGATACATACGCAGATGGTTTGCGTCGGACGGTGGCGGCGAAGAAGTTGTCTTTCCATGGAAGAAATTGAACCAGGGGCGACTTCAATGGAAGATGAAACATCAAGATGAAAAAGGTGAATGAGATGAGAGGTTTAGGGAAATAGTTGTCTTTCCTATTTAATAGGGATAATCATATCCCACTATTTTCTCAAACCACACGTATCCAGCTACACCCTTTTTGTTTATTCCATTTTTACCCCTAAAATATTTTAACCTTGGTGGAAAGTTGGTTTTGATTGCTATTAATTACTGATATTGCCATTATTAATTATAACCATTGATTTAATCTAACAAGGGGCTAAGATTTGTTCCTTTATTCTTTTAAATTGATGTTATTCTCGTATGATCCTCCCTCTATATATATATATATATATATATATATATATATATATACACTAGTTATTTTTATCGAACTCCTTAACATATTTTAACGTAATTATGTATGTTAATGTGATATGTTAAAACGTACTTTTTTAACATATTTTAGTTAATATATGATTATTATGTTAATGCGATAAGAGTGTAAAACGAAGAGACGATTATGGTGGTGCAATTTGTTAAAATTAAAACGTATTTTAACTATAAGAGTACCATAAATTAAATAATTAACTATAAAAAAATGAATTTTAAATATAAAAATTATTTTTATGTAGTATATATGATATATATTAAAATAATTAAATCAAAAAATATTCAATATTGGACTCATTTCGAACGTACCGAAGAGACGATTATAATGGTGTAACTTGTTAAAATTAAAACGTATTTTTAACGTATTTTAGTTAATAAACGATTATATGTGTTAATATGATGAAAGTGTAAAATTAAAATTAAGAAAGTAAAAGGTATAAAGTAAAGTAAGTAAATAACTATAGGGGTTGAAAGTGTATATATCAATTACAAATCACAAATTTCAGTTGGTAGCCGGACTATTCGCGGGAGAGATTTTTAAAAATGGTCCCTGGTATAGGGGTTGAAAGTGTAAATTCAATAAAAATCACAAATTTGAGTTGTGCCGCGGGGACTCCTCTCACGATAGCGGGATCACAATTTTCGTAAAACACCCTATCCCGCGATCGCGGGATATATCGCGGGATTTTTGGGTATTTTTGCAAAAGTTGAAAAAAATGGGTACTTTGGTAAGTTAAAGTCAAACTTTGGGTATTTTAATTAAATTCCCTTTTTTTATCTTTTAGTAGGCTAACAATGCTTATAACTAAAAAATAATTTTAATATTGTATGTTTTTATTTATTTACATTTTTATGGATAAGCTAACTGTAACACCCTAAAAACATGGCCAATTTAAACCTTGAATAATACTCAAGTTATGATCATAAAACTTCAAACTTTGATAACCTGAGGATCAATTGTAAAGGTTTTATATATACAACACATCTAACTCAAATAACCTATTAATCTAATCATACATCATAATCAGATTAACTAAGTTATCTAGTCCTTCGTCCCAAAAGCATCAAAAGAATAGCTAGATCCTCCGTCATCTCTAAGTTTGAATCTTTCCAAAAGTCCTCATCACACATCCCCGCTTACTTCCCGGAGCTTGTACCTGGTAAGAAGATTCAACTTGAACAATTAGGCTTTCGCCTAGTGAGGATATTCAAATCAAATTAAAATTAACAAATAAAATATCAACAGATAAGTCAAACCTGTTTTCACCTATCTTACCGTACAACAACTCCTTCCAACAATGGGAATCTACCCCACTCCCATACTTATGACTAATTTATCTAGCCATAATTTCACTACCAAGAGTTTACCATGAATAATCCCATATTCAAGGTTAATACTCTTATTCAAGAAATTACAAGTCAAAACCTGCCTATTTCTTAATCCGGAAGTAGAGATTACAAATTACTTTATGCCTATCTCTAATCTTCCTTTCACAATTGGGAAATCCCTGATCTTCCCTGTAAAAATGGAAATCTCCGATCTTCCATTGGAAATGGGAATTACAAATCAAAATCTGCCTATTCCACATTTCACATCCTTCCCACCTCAGAATCTGAAACACCCTAAAAACGGAGTCAATTTAAACCTTGAAATTTCCACCAGTTATGATCAAAACTTTCAAACTTATATAACCTGAGGATCAAATGTAAGGTTTTTATATACAACTGACATTACTTAAATAACTTATTAATCTAATCACCTCATAACAATCAGATTAATCGAGTTATCTAAACAACTGTCCCAAAGACTTCAAAGAATATCTAGATCCTTTGTTATCTCTAAGTCTGAATCTCTCCAAAAGTTCTCTTCTCTCGTTCCCGCTACTTCCCGGAGCTTGTACCTGGTAAGAAGATTCAACTTGAAACATTAGGCTTTCGCCTAGTGAGAATACTCAAATCAAAATAAAATTTAATAATTAAAACATGAACAGATAACTCAAACCTGTTCTCACCCATCTTACCGTATGACAACTCCTTTCCAAATCGGGGAATCTACCCCAGTCCCATTCCTACGACTAACTCATTTAATTGTAACAACAAAATAAGAGTTAACTCTGAATCATTCCAGATTCACAACCAATATTCACACACAAGAAATTACAAGTCAAAACTTGCCTATTTCTTAATCAGGAAGTAGAGATTACAAATTACTTTATGCCTATCTCTAATCTTCCTCTCATCACAGGGAAATCTCCGATCTTCCCGAAACAATGGAAATCTCTGATCTTCCATAAATCGAAATGGGAATTACAAATCAAAATCTGCCTATTCCACATTCCACCTCTGCATCAATGGTCCCAATGGGATTATAATATCGCGATACTCAATCGGGACTCACGATGGTTCGAGGTTCACCCAATTACTAAAATTACACCTCTTTGGTCTATGGCAAGTAATCGGTTCCCATTATACCGTACCCAAGTGCCCTCGGTGACCGGATGCCTATTTTAGTAAAAGCACATAATCACATAACATAATACAATCGATACTACTATATGCGTCCAGCATAGAATGTATCATTTCTCTGAACATATTCTATATATAAAATAAAGAATATTATTACTCCACATCTCAATCTCTTTATTACCCCTTCTCTGAAATCTGATATGATGATCACCATCTCAATAGTTATTTATATTTTCGAA
Organism: Saussurea involucrata; assembly: GCA_033807775.1. NCBI lineage: Eukaryota > Viridiplantae > Streptophyta > Magnoliopsida > Asterales > Asteraceae > Saussurea > Saussurea involucrata. The sequence goes on from CM066321.1 coordinate 51,297,941, forward strand.
CTCATAGATAGGCCTTTATAATATATCTCAATTTGGCTTCTCAATCACATTTAGAGTTCATAATCATCTAACATATTGCATATAACAGACAATCCTGCTCATTATAAGGAATATGAATAATTCCTGTTCATCAACTTCTTAACTATCCCCTCATAGTAATTTAACACGAGAGTTAATATATATATCAGTTGTTAATCTATATCTTTGAACTCATGGATGGACCTTTATAGTTTATCTCAATAAAGCTTCAAATCATATTTAGAGTTCATAACCACATAGTAATTTCATGTAGTAGATAATCAAACTTAGCATGCAAGATTAATAATAAATACTAGTTCATCAACTTCATAGATAACTCATCTTAGAAGTTTTAGCATGGAAATCCACATAACACAACTTTTAATCGCCTTCTTGGCTTATCTCTAATTTAATCCAATCCACATAAAACATATTCATGCATATATATAAAGCATCTAATTCAAGATTAATTACTGAATTTTAAAGAGAGTTGAATAAACTCACCTGATGCGTTATCACTCCTTTTAGTCCTTTTTAACTCGTAAGGCTCCTTTTTTCACTACCACAGCTTACTGTATTATTCAGTTTACATATACTGATATTAATTTTCCAAAACAGAACCCTCTACAACTGAAAATCCTTAATTTCTAAAAATTACACCTCAAGTCGCAGTGGACTGAAGTCGCAGTCGCCTATTGCGATCCCAAATCCAAATCGCAGTGAACTGGAGTCGCAGTCCTCTATTGCGATTCCAATTCCAAATCACAGTGAACTGTTGCGACTACAGTACCAAGTCGCAACTGCCCATTGCGATTTCAACCCAAGTCGCAACCAACTGTTGCGATTCCAAAGCCAAGTCGCAATGGTCTACTGCGACTCCAACTCCAAGTCGCAATTGCCCATTGCGACAATCATGAATGTCGCAACTCAAGGTTGCGACTTCGATGATATTCATCCAAGTCTCAGTCCACTAAAACATTCTAAAACCCAGAATTTTGCAGTTTTACTCTATGTTTGATTATGCAAACTTGCAGATATGTTTAATACACTTATCTTAACATATCCTAAAATTCAGATTCTCATTATTTACCAAGATTTACCAACGCTCAACTTATAAGTTCCAAAGGAAGTTTTACTACAAAGAAGATAAAGTACTCAATTAGATAATTACCTTTTGATATCTTCAAATCAACACCAGATTAAGCATTCCTAGCAATTTCCTTCTTCTTTCTCTTTTCTCGTTTTCTCTATCTCAATCTTTCTCTCGGTTTTCTTTTCTTTCCAACACCGAAACACACACACACCACTCCCAACTCATACAACTCACACTTAGTCCATAATGACCAAGAGAATGACACCTATTAGTTAATTTCCATGAGTCATAGGACTCTTATCAAATAGACCCTTAACTTTCAAGAAATTGCACAACCAACCCTCCAAATGAAAATCTATCACAATTAACATATTTAAACAATTACAAACTTAACCCCAAGTTAATTTGTAATTCACAAAATTATACAACGAAAATTCGGGATGTTACAATACTCCCCAACTTGAAAATGATTTCGTCCCCGAAATCAAAGCTAGGTAAACAAATGATGCTACCTACTTCTCATACTCTCTTCGGACTCTAGAGTTACATTCCAAACGAACAGTTTTTTTTTTTAAACGTCAGTTAAGATCTCTAGCCAAAACCTCGCAATACCGAGAATTGCATTCGATGTATTTCTTTTACATCTACTGAATACTTCAACACTATAGCTTAACGGTTACAGTATTCTCTTCACCTAAAACCAATGGGATTGAGATGAACAAGAGTCTTCCTTTCACCGCATCATCATCACAACTCACTCTCCAGGCCTCAAAATAACATTAACATGTACTACCTGAATACGTACACTATAAATTAAGCATACATGTTACTATTAAATACTTCAACAACCACGGCAGTCCATTATTACTTCCATGACTTACACATTTCTTCAATATAGAATGCTCTTACTTCCTTACATCACTATCTCATCGTACAACTACAATACAACCACACACCAAAGTATTCTCTTCTTACGAAACATAGTTAAACAGTTCCATCAAAACCTCTAACCTAAAACATTCAGCCAAGTTATCTTGAAATGACATTACCGTTCGAAGTTATTACCATTCTTAGATCTTTAACTAATAATTTCTCGTACAATTCTTTCACACATAAGGAGCAACTTATATTCCTTAACAATCTTTCTTTCACCACACCACATTGATCTACATACTCATCATCTTTATTAAACTTCCAGTGATTCAAATTACAACTTAACTGGCAACTCATACCATCAAATTTCTTTGGATAAACACCCACCACTGCTCCGACATTCTATTTCGATATAAGCCATATTACCAAGTTATCTTACAAACCACATGTTCTATCAACTTTTAATAACAAATAATACTTTCCAACCGGAATTCCCAAAACTTCCATTCGAATACTTCCTCTTTCTAACATCACGTCTCATACTAGATGACACATGTATCTTGGCAATTAATGCCACAACTCGTTCATACATTCTCCACCCATAACATTTACCACAGACCATGTCTCTCATAGTCATTCGTACATATTTAATTTTACAATCCCATTTTCTCGTCTAAATACACAGGTCTATATCACTAAATATCTCCTCCCCAACTTTAGTTGAACTACTACTCACGACTTTCTAATTAACCTTGAACTTATTCGTTCTTACTAGCTCTTTGTGATTCCAATATGTTGCATAGACAGGGTACCATTCCTCACAGATCAACACAATCTATACACTCCCTTTGCTTATCTCCAGTATTTCATCTTTTATAAATCTTCCACATCGTAAGTAAACACTTATCTTAAAAGCAACAGTCCTTCACTGTTCTAACAATCCCACAAGGTGATCATTCAACTTTTAAGCTTCTAATTTAAACTTAACATTCATACACGATCCCAAAAAGGATAACCAATGCATTCACGTTATATAAATTTAATTTTCAATACCGATTATGCAAGTTCAACCCCAAGCCTACGCCAAGCTTATCAAATTGGTTCAAAGTTCTTAAGACTTAACTAAATCCAAAACCGAGTCATCTACTCAAAGGATTTAAAGATTATTTATCAATACCAACTCATGCAAATAAATACATCTATCTCACATTATGCAACATACGCTCCGAGATGTGATAATCTTACGACCCCTTCATTGTTACTTTCCCAATGAAGTCAAATCATTTGCAAGTACATGCAACTCTTTTCATACTCCACAATGTATATAATCTGCCCAGGTTCATTAGTTCCAAAGATACTAAGTAAAATATCAAACAGTCTTTACACCTAAGACCAACACTTAAACTGTCACCGGTTCAAATACAATGCAGTTAAGTATACAACACATTCAATACTCCATCTCGAATCATTAAACTGACAAATATTCAAAAGACTCATTTGTATATTAATCAGGCCTTTAAGGTCAAAACAAACGTTTGATTAAACACATGTCACTCACACGGTTACGTAAACCAAAATTCCTCTTTACTCAGGATCTTAACCTTATTAATCCTTTAATTGGCCATTGATTTCAAAATAATAGTTTATCACTCTCAAAACCTTCACATTTTCAAAATGTAACACGACAAAATTATTATACATCCACAAAATACCAAAAACATGCTTCGACCACATAACTTTCACTTAGGTTTTAATTAATCAAACTCAAAATTTCCCAATGGTGTCGCACCCACTAATACCCACTTTGCGCATACCTTCTGCATAACAGCATACCGGTATCGCTCACGGTTTTGCTACTACCCGCACGGGCATACACGGAACGCATCCAGACCGCACCCAATGATAGACAAAAGGCCTCGTACACCTTACACAACTCTCGCCTTTAAAGTTAAAACTCGTCATCTCAATACTTCCTTAAACCTGAACCTAATTTTTCCTCCAGACACGGCCGACCCTCGGCAACTGTGTTACTAATCACCGAACAAGGGTACAGACCCTCGTTTTATTGATACTAAAGTCCACTTTCGACTTTCTCACTGATCATCTCTCATTTGAATACGATTACCAAAACCACAAACTTTCTCCCAAGGTTTATCCAACACCTCTCCTCTCTTGGAGTTCTTTCTTAGTTTATAGCGTAATACTCTACGATCTAGCGAGTTCATAGCCTTCATGCATGACAATATAATAAATAACTCAATCCACACTTTTCTCATTTAAATAAATAACATTCAAAACAACGTGAGCACACACGCCCCAATCATTTTCATAACTCCCATGTACTACACAACAATCTCAAAACCGTTTGTCTATAAATTTACGTAAAACTCAATCTTTCTAAATCAAAAATGTTGTTACAACAGTAATACCTTAAATGAAAATCTTTTCATACGAAAAAAGTTTAAAATTTACTGTCATAGAGTAAACTAGTCGTTTCTCACACTCTTTTATATGATATCATCAAATCAATACCTTTGTTGTTTATAATAAGTTTACTGATCAACACTTTCTTGACCTATTTGCTATCATACAACTTTTATGTAAAGTATGAAGTATTTTGCAAGTTGCTAAGCCCCAAAATTTCGTTAGGCAGCGTAATTGAAATTGTCCTTTTTCTTTAAATACATACTTGCACATACTAACTCATCCTTGAATAAAACTGTTATTTATGCATTTGATTTGAAATCAAGAAACTCATGTAACACACACTAAAACATCATGCACAAAATTCACTCGCAATGAAGGCTATTTACTCAAACAAGGTCAATCGTTTTACTTACGTAACTTATCATTGACACTTTACTTTCGACTCGAAATCGCCCTCTCGGCCTTATAATAATTGCTACATCTGCATTCCATGGCTCCCATACTCAACCATGTCATAGTAATTCTGTATTAACCAATCATCTCATACTCTATCTCTGCACCTATCAAATCACCTATTAAGGATTGCTTTGGCAGACTTTCATGAGTCCCACCAATTTCTAGGTTGTCCTTCAAAACCCCAATCATATACTGCTCTGTCCTTTAAAGGACCTTGGTGATAAATTCACCATCACTTTACTATAACTTATAGAGATAACCATGCGAAATGATTATGCACTTACATACATACAAAAACGTACTTTACCGATCGTTAGTCACTGTAACAATTCAGAAATAGACATGCTCGTGTAACAATGTATTCATAATAACAGTAGCTAATTGTAATTGTGAACATATCATACAGGAGAATCCCCATTATCATTGTCATAGCACTAATTTCACGTATTTCCGTTAACTCTAAGACTATCCCGTCTTAACACTTCTACCCATATCTCACATATCATAACCTACTACGTCTCAGCTTAAGTCTAAGTATCTCATCAGCATACTTAGTTCACTTAAACTAGTGCTCTGATACCATACTGAAACACCCTAAAAACGGAGTCAATTTAAACCTTGAAATTTCCACCAGTTATGATCAAAACTTTCAAACTTATATAACCTGAGGATCAAATGTAAGGTTTTTATATACAACCTACATTACTTAAATAACTTATTAATCTAATCACCTCATAACAATCAGATTAATCGAGTTATCTAAACAACTGTCCCAAAGACTTCAAAGAATATCTAGATCCTTTGTTATCTCTAAGTCTGAATCTCTCCAAAAGTTCTCTTCTCTCGTTCCCGCTACTTCCCGGAGCTTGTACCTGGTAAGAAGATTCAACTTGAAACATTAGGCTTTCTCCTAGTGAGAATACTCAAATCAAAATAAAATTTAATAATTAAAACATGAACAGATAACTCAAACCTGTTCTCACCCATCTTACCGTATGACAACTCCTTTCCAAATCGGGGAATCTACCCCAGTCCCATTCCTACGACTAACTCATTTAATTGTAACAACAAAATAAGAGTTAACTCTGAATCATTCCAGATTCACAACCAATATTCACACACAAGAAATTACAAGTCAAAACTTGCCTATTTCTTAATCAGGAAGTAGAGATTACAAATTACTTTATGCCTATCTCTAATCTTCCTCTCATCACAGGGAAATCTCCGATCTTCCCGAAACAATGGAAATCTCTGATCTTCCATAAATCGAAATGGGAATTACAAATCAAAATCTGCCTATTCCACATTCCACCTCTGCATCAATGGTCCCAATGGGATTATAATATCGCGATACTCAATCGGGACTCACGATGGTTCGAGGTTCACCCAATTACTAAAATTACACCCCTTTGGTCTATGGCGAGTAATCGGTTCCCATTATACCGTACCCAAGTGCCCTCGGTGACCGGATGCCTATTTTAGTAAAAGCACATAATCACATAACATAATACAATCGATACTACTATATGCGTCCAGCATAGAATGTATCATTTCTCTGAACATATTCTATATATAAAATAAAGAATATTATTACTCCACATCTCAATCTCTTTATTACCCCTTCTCTGAAATCTGATATGATGATCACCATCTCAATAGTTATTTATATTTTCGAACTCATAGATAGGCCTTTATAATATATCTCAATTTGGCTTCTCAATCACATTTAGAGTTCATAATCATCTAACATATTGCATATAACAGATAATCCTGCTCATTATAAGGAATATGAATAATTCCTGTTCATCAACTTCTTAACTATCCCCTCATAGTAATTTAACACGAGAGTTAATATATATCAGTTGTTAATCTATATCTTTGAACTCATGGATGGACCTTTATAGTTTATCTCAATAAAGCTTCAAATCATATTTAGAGTTCATAACCACATAGTAATTTCATGTAGTAGACAATCAAACTTAGCATGCAAGATTAATAATAAATACTAGTTCATCAACTTCATAGATAACTCATCTTAGAAGTTTTAGCATGGAAATCCACATAACACAACTTTTAATCGCCTTCTTGGCTTATCTCTAATTTAATCCAATCCACATAAAACATATTCATGCATATATATAAAGCATCTAATTCAAGATTAATTACTGAATTTTAAAGAGAGTTGAATAAACTCACCTGATGCGTTATCACTCCTTTTAGTCCTTTTTAACTCGTAAGGCTCCTTTTTTCACTACCACAGCTTACTGTATTATTCAGTTTACATATACTGATATTAATTTTCCAAAACAGAACCCTCTACAACTGAAAATCCTTAATTTCTAAAAATTACACCTCAAGTCGCAGTGGACTGAAGTCGCAGTCGCCTATTGCGATCCCAAATCCAAATCGCAGTGAACTGGAGTCGCAGTCCTCTATTGCGATTCCAATTCCAAATCGCAGTGAACTGTTGCGACTACAGTACCAAGTCGCAACTGCCCATTGCGATTTCAACCCAAGTCGCAACCAACTGTTGCGATTCCAAAGCCAAGTCGCAATGGTCTACTGCGACTCCAACTCCAAGTCGCAATTGCCCATTGCGACAATCATGAATGTCGCAACTCAAGGTTGCGACTTCGATGATATTCATCCAAGTCTCAGTCCACTAAAACATTCTAAAACCCAGAATTTTGCAGTTTTACTCTATGTTTGATTATGCAAACTTGCAGATATGTTTAATACACTTATCTTAACATATCCTAAAATTCAGATTCTCATTATTTACCAAGATTTACCAACACTCAACTTATAAGTTCCAAAGGAATTTTTACTACAAAGAAGATAAAGTACTCAATTAGATAATTACCTTTTGATATCTTCAAATCAACACCAGATTAAGCATTCCTAGCAATTTCCTTCTTCTTTCTCTTTTCTCGTTTTCTCTATCTCAATCTTTCTCTCGATTTTCTTTTCTTTCCAACACCGAAACACACACACCACTCCCAACTCATACAACTCACACTTAGTCCATAATGACCAAGAGAATGACACCTATTAGTTAATTTCCATGAGTCATAGGACTCTTATCAAATAGACCCTTAACTTTCAAGAAATTACACAACCAACCCTCCAAATGAAAATCTATCACAATTAACATATTTAAACAATTACAAACTTAACCCCAAGTTAATTTGTAATTCACAAAATTATACAACGAAAATTCGGGATGTTACAGAATCAATGGCTCCAATGGGATTTAGTATATCGCGATACACAACCGTGGCCCCCGATGATTCAAGGTACAGTTATCACTAGAAATTACATCCCTTTGGTCAATGGCGCTAGTAATCGGTTCCCATTAGACCGTACTAAGGTGCCCCCGATGACCGGATGCCTATTTCTAGCAACCGCACCATAATACATAAGTATTATAACTCTTACTATCGTATGTGCATAACATACAATATATATTACATCTCAAAACATATTCTATATATATACAGTTATAAAGAATATTAGTAATCTCGACACCTCGACTTCTTAACTATCCCCTCCTTGTAATTTAGCACGGGGATCATCATAGCATAACTCATAGTCATCTATTTGGACTCATTACTGATTAAGACAAGTCCTTACAACTATCGAGAAATTATAAGAATTAGTTTTGTCACAGAGGGAGAATTACGCAACCAACTGTCATGAAATACTCCACTTCTCGCAACCCACAGTAGCGAGATACTCCACTTTTCGCAACCCATAGTAGCGAGATTCTCCCTTTGCGCTACAGAGGCTTGCGAGATACTTAATTCTCGCAACATTGGCTTGCGAAATATTCACTTTGCGCCACAGTGGCTTGCGCAAAGTGAACATTGCGCGAGCACTGTTCATCGTCTTTAACATTAACCCAGTTCACAAAATCAACTTATTAAGCCTACTACTTTCCAAATAATTCATACCAACGCATTCAGACATAGTTTAAAACATATATATATATATATATATATATATATATATATATATATATATATCAATTTCAATGGCTAATTTTAAGAAGAAGTGAATAAACTCACCTGACAACTTCTGGACACTGCGTTCTTCACCAAAACTCAATTCCTCAGCTTAATCAACAGCTAAACACAGAATTACTACAATTAAATACCTTCCTTACAAGAAATCAGTAAAACAACTTCAATTTCTTACCAAGAAAATCCGATTTCTTTCTTTCCTCTTCTTCTTCTTTTCGCTATTCTTTCTCTCGATCTCTCTGTCTAATTTGCAAAAGTGACCGAATCAATACTGAGGTTATCTCAGTATTAGGAAACCCACTTTCCATAAATAACAAATTAACCCCTCAAGTTAATTTTCACATTTAACTTTGCACTTTTGCCAAATTACAAACTTAACCCCAAAGTTAATAATTATACTTCACAAAATAATACAACGGAAATTCGAGATGTTACAATACTCCCCAACTTGAAAATGATTTCGTCCCCGAAATCAAAGCTAAACAAACAAATGGGGATATCTATTCCTCATATCTTCCTCCGTTTCTAACGTCACGTTAGCACCTCGATGGTGTTTCCATTGCACTTTTAACATAGTTACCTCTTTACCACTTCGTAACCTCTTAACTGATTTTTCCAAGATTGTCTCTGGTTCTTCAACACATCGGCTCCCTTCATCCACCCTAACATCAGTAAGTGGAATCACATCTTGTTCTTCGGCTAAGCATTTCCGAAGATAAGACACATGAAATGTATTGTGGATTCCTTCCAATTCAGGTGGAAGATCCAATTGATACGCTTGTAGACCAACTCTTTTGGTGATAGTGAAAGGTCCTAGAAAACGAGGACTCAACTTCCCACGCTTTCCAAACCGTATCACACCTTTCCATGGGGATACTTTAAGCATTACGCGCTCCCCAACTTGAAATTCTTTTGGTCTTCTTTTCGGATCAGCATAGCTTTTCTGTCTATCTTGAGCCGCTTTCATATGCTGCCGAATTTCTTTTACTTTGTCCGCAGTTTGTTGCACAAGTTCCGGACCAGCAAACTGTTTCTCTCCGGCTTCTAACCAGCACACCGGTGTTCTGCATTTCCTACCATCAATGCCTCAAAAGGTGCTCTTCCAATACTGGAATGGTAACTGTTGTTATAAGCGAACTCTACTAATGGCAAATGTGAATCCCAATTACCTCCAAAATCTAGCACACACGATCTAAGCATATCTTCCAAAGTCAACTCCCGATTTCCACCTATCTTTGGTACCCAAACACGACCTTGAAACAACTTAATCCCACGACTATCTTCGGTCAGTTGAAGATGTTGCTTGCTCATTACTTCTTCTTTCAAGTTGTCCTCCAACAAAGCTTCCACTTGAGCAGCTTTTATTCTTTCCATCAAACTTGACATTATGTCAATTCTGGCGTTTGTCGTTTTCAAGCACCCAGTATATTCTTTTCTACTCAAGGCATCGGCTACAACATTTGCTTTACCTGGGTGGTAATGCAATTCACAATCGTAGTCCTTCAGTAATTCGAGCCATCGCCTTTGCCTCATATTCAACTCCTTCTGATCAAAGACATGCTGTAAACTTTTATGATCAGTGAAGAGTGTACACTTCGTTCCATAAAGATAATGAAGCCACAGTTTTAAAGCAAACACGACTGCTGCTAACTCCAAATCGTGGGTAGGATAGTTCTTTTCATGTTCTTTCAACTGTCTTGACGCATAGGCAATCACCTTGCCTCGTTGCATCAATACATATCCTAAACACATCTTTGATGCGTCACTATAAACTACCAAATCTTCAGTTCCTTCAGGCAGTGCAAGAATAGGAGCTTCACACAACTTCTGCCTTAAGGTTCTGAAGGTTGACTCCTGTTTTTCGGTCCAAACAAACTTCACATTCTTACGAGTCAACATAGTCAAAGTAGAAGCAATCTTTGAGAAGTCTTTAATAAATCTCCGGTAATAACCCGCTAGACCCAAGAAACTTCTTATTTCAGACGCGCTTTTCGGAGTCTCCCAGTTCAACATTGCTTCTATCTTTGCTGGATCTACTTTCACACCTTCCGATGAAATCACGTGTCCCAGAAATTGTACTTCTTTCAACCAAAATTCACATTTAGAGAATTTTGCATACAATTTCTCTTTTCGTAACACTTCTAAAACTTCACGAAGGTGGCATTCATGGTCGTTCTCATTCTTCGAAAAAACAAGTATGTCATCAATGAAAACGATAACAGACTTGTCTAGAAACGGTCGACATACTCTATTCATCAGATCCATGAATATAGCTGGAGCATTAGTCAACCCAAATGGCATCACTAGAAATTCATAATGCCCGTATCTCGTTCTAAACGCCGTCTTTGGAACATCTTCCTCTCTTACCCGTACTTAGTGATACCCCAACCTTAGATCAATTTTGGAAAAGCATCCCGCTCCATGGAGTTGATCAAACAAATCATCTATCCATGGAAGCGGATACTTATTCTTTATTGTCACCTTATTCAGCTCTCGGTAATCTATGCACATTCTCATAGTGCCATCTTTCTTCTTAACAAACAATACCGGAGCTCCCCAAGGCGAAGAACCCGGTCTAACAAAACCCTTATCTAACAGCTCTTGCAGTTGAGACATCATTTCTGTCATTTCAGCTGGCGCTAGACGGTAAGGTTCACGAGCTATCGGTGCTGCTCCAGGAATAAGATCAATGCGAAACTCTACTTGCCTTTCAGCCGGTAGACCTGGAAGATCATCAGGGAATACATCCGGAAATTCACGTACCACTTTGATATCTTGCACTTGTTTCTTTTCTAACTTCATATCTATAACATAAGCTAGATATGACCAACATTCCTTCAATAAACATTTACGCGCCTTTGCCACATAAATCAACGGAATATCTCCTTTCTGCTTTTCTCCAAATATGAATACATCATCTTTTTCAGTCATTGGAATTCGAATCAGCTTCTTTGCACACAAAATTTCTGCTTGATTGACTGTCAACCAGTCCATTCCCACAATAATATCGAATCCCCCAATTTCCATTAACAACAAGTCAATCAGAAATTATGTTCCCTCTATTACAATTTTACAATCATCCATTCTTTCCTGAACCAAAGTTCGACCCCCATTAGCTATCTCAACTACTAAGGCATCTCCTAAAGTAGTGACAGGCATAGCTAACTTATGATAGAACGATTTGGACACAAACGAAAAGTTCGCACCACAATCAAATAACACATGTGCAGGAATGGAATTTATAAGAAAAGTACACGAGACAACATCTTTAGATCCTTTCTCTTCTTCAACAGTCATTTGAAATGCACGGCCAGTTGGTTTAGGAATAACCAACTTCTTTCCCTGATCTCCCTCCTTCTTTAACTTCGGGCAGTCTCTCCGAAAATGACCCGGTTGCCTACATTCAAAACATACTGATCCCGGCATTGGACAGTTCACCGCTATATGCCCCGCCTTCCCGCACTTGAAACATTCATTTCCAACCACCCGGCATGGACCAAAATGTTTGCTTTTGCATTTAGAACACCAGCTTGGTTCCCTGCGAGAATCGTACCAAATATTCTTGCCAAACAACTTGGTTTTCTGAGAAGGTTCCGAACGACCTTCCCACTTTCTATTTTCTCCCACATGTGCTTTCTCTTCTTTGTCTTTAACATACATTTCTTCTATTACTTTCGCTTCTTCGATTATCTCCCTTAAAGTAGTAGCTTTCGAACTTCGGACCCTCGTCATCATATCCGCCGGTAAACCCTTCAAATAAGCTTTAACTTTATCTTTTTCAGTTGGAGCCACATGCCCCACCAAGTTAAGCTTTTCCATAAAGGATTCTGTATACTTTCTCACAGTCATATTGCCTTTATTGAGATTCCTGAACTCTTCCTCAATTCGATCCATTTCAGTTTCGTTACAATACTCCTCCAGAATCTTTGCTTTGAACGTTTCCCAAGTCATAGCATTCAGAACTGAAGCTGACACAGAAGCTGATAGCACATTCCACCAAGATAACGCGTTACCGCGTAACATCTGTGATCCAAATCTAACTTTAGACTTTTCATCACAACACTCACAAGCTCGAAAAGCTTGTTCAATTTCTCTTAGCCAATTCATACAGGCTATCGGGCTATCTTCTCCTTTGAATTCCGGGGGTTTACAGCTCAAAAAGGTTTTGTAGGACCAATTCCTATCAACCTTTCTTTCCGTCTCTAGACCTGGGTTACCAGTTGGATTTATCACACTGAAATCCATCCCTGTTCGCCTCGGTTCCGCACTATGATCATTAAACATTTTCATAAACATTTCTGCTTGTCTTCCCATAGTGGTGTTCATCATTTCAGCTTGTCTTTCCATTGACGCATTCATCAATCTGGTTACATTATCCATTATCTGACCTTCCATACTTGATTCCGGTGGTGTTTGATCGGCAGTACTGGTACCCCCTCTATGTGCCGGATTACGCACTCCTCCTAAAGAAAGAAAATCTGGTGGCGTCTCATGAACTCCGCCTACTCCAGTTGGTCTTTCTCCCGTCTCGTCTAACCAAGTCCTATCCATAGAAGAGTTAGGAGACCTCGGCGGTGTATTTACCATTGTTCTGACTGAGCACAAAAGAATACCCATCAGTAATGGTTTATACATAATTACATATACGATACGTACTTTACCGCTCATTAGTCACTGTAACAATTAGAAACAAGTATGCTTCGGTAACAATATATTCATAATAACAGTAGCTAATTGAAATTGCGAACATATTATACATGAGAATCCTCATTACCATCGTTACAGTACTAACTTCGCGCATTTCCGTCGATTCTAAGACTACCCAGTCTTAGCAATTCTACCCATACCTCACAGATCATAACTTAATTCATCACAGCTTAAGTCTAGGTATCTCAAAATCATACCTAGTTCGCTTAAACTTCTGCTCTGGTACCATATTGTAACACCCTAAAAACAGGGCCAATTTAAACCTTGAATAATACTCAAGTTATAATCATAAAACTTCAAACTTTGATAACCCGAGGATCAATTGTAAAGGTTTTATATATACAACACGTCTAACTCAAATAACCTATTAATCTAATCATACATCATAATCAGATTAACTAAGTTATCTAGTCCTTCGTCCCAAAAGCATCAAAAGAATAGCTAGATCCTCCGTCATCTCTAAGTTTGAATCTTTCCAAAAGTACTCATCACACATCCCCGCTTACTTCCCGGAGCTTGTACCTGGTAAGAAGATTCAACTTGAACAATTAGGCTTTCGCCTAGTGAGGATATTCAAATCAAATTAAAATTAACAAATAAAATATCAACAGATAAGTCAAACCTGTTTTCACCCATCTTACCGTACAACAACTCCTTCCAACAATGGGAATCTACCCCACTCCCATACTTATGACTAATTTATCTAGCCATAATTTCACTACCAAGAGTTTACCATGAATAATCCCAAATTCAAGGTTAATACTCTTATTCAAGAAATTACAAGTCAAAACCTGCCTATTTCTTAATCCGGAAGTAGAGATTACAAATTACTTTATGCCTATCTCTAATCTTCCTTTCACAATTGGGAAATCCCTGATCTTCCCTGTAAAAATGGAAATCTCCGATCTTCCATTCGAAATGGGAATTACAAATTAAAATCTGCCTATTCTACATTTCACATCCTTCCCACCTCAGAATCAATGGCTCCAATGGGATTTAATATATCGCGATACACAACCAGGCCCCCCGATGATTCAAGGTACACTTATCACTAGAAATTACACCCCTTTGGTCAATGGCTAGTAATCGGTTCCCATTAGACCGTACTAAGGTGCCCCCGATGACCGGATGCCTATTTCTAGCAACCGCAACATAATACATAAGTATTATAACTCTTACTATCGTATGTACATAACATACAATATATATTACATCTCAGAACATATTCTATATATACAGTTATAAAGAATATTAGTAATCTCGACACCTCGACTTCTTAACTATCCCCTCCTTGCAATTTAGCACGGGGATCATCATAGCATAACTCATAGTCATCTATTTGGACTCATCACTGATTAAGACAAGTCCTTACAACTATCGAGAAATTATAAGAAATAGTTTTGTCACAGAGGGAGAATTGTGCAACCAACTGTCATGAAATACTCCACTTCTCGCAACCCACAGTAGCGAGATACTCCACTTCTCGCAACCCACAGTAGCGAGATTCTCCCTTTGCGCTACAGAGGCTTGCGAGATACTCAATTTTCTCGCAACAGTGGCTTGCGAAATATTCACTTTGCGCCTGTAAAGCCCGTGTCCCGGTACGTTTATTAATTAATTTTAATTATTTAAAATGTTTACCTTTAATTATTTTTGGTTAGTGGAATTGTGTCAAAGAGGACCAAAATGCTAAGTTTAGTAAATTATTTTGTAGTTGTAAGATTCTTGGACAGTCAAGGGGCCATTTGTGCCATTTAGAAGAAACCTTGCATGGGTCTCGGCCCATGGCCGAGAACCCCACCTCTCTCCTCCATATTTTCATTCTTGTTTCTTATTCTTGGAAAAAAAAACACAAACAAAAACCAAAACCCTACAATCCATCATCTTTTTTCCTTGTGTGGTGCGGCCGAGAGAGAGAGAGAAACGAGAGAGAGAGAGATCGCGAGAAAGAAGAGAGAAGAGGGAGAAAGAACGCAGAGGCAGCCACCCTTCGCCGCCGCTGCTGCTGTCGCCGGAGGTCGCCACCACCGGGGTCGTCGGAGGAATCGAGAGAGAGAAGATTGGTTGTGGTGGCGAGACGTCGTCGTAGGTAAGTGTTTTCCCCCTTGATTGTTTCTTTCGTGTCGCCGTGAAACCACCATCGGCGGTGGCTGCCGCCGCCGCCGACCACCACTGTCGGAGGTGGCAGTGGGTGGTGCGTGGGTTGTCCAGCCCTAGTTGCAACCCGAACCGTTAAGCCGAACGCGAATCGTTTTATAAAATCGTCATTTTATGTAAAAACGTTTTCTGCCACTGTTTTGCGTCAACCACAACTTTCCCGTCGTAACTCGGATTGAGTCGAAACTGGTGCCCACGGTTCACGTTCTGGGTCGGGCACATTTTCCATGTTTTAGCGGAAATCTAGTTCAGCCTCTAGCTTGGTGAAAAAGTGGTCGTTTTACAGCAGTTAGTCATTTAACGTAAAATCGTCGTTTTTCTGCTTCTGTTTTGTTTTGGTCATAACGTTTTACTCGTAACTCGGATTGGGGTGAAATCGGTGCCAAACGTTCCCTTTTTGAGTCTAGTAACTTTTCTATGTTTTGTGCAAAATCCAGTTCGGGACGTAGCATAGGTAAAATCGTCGTTTTATACTGAAAGGTGCTGATTTTCGCTGTTCGGGGAACTGTTTTTGTAAAATCCATAATAAATGGTAGAAAAATCGTTAGGAGGCGTATAATATGTACTTGGAACCCTAACTCATAGTACTCTCTGACCATGAAATAATATTGGGGATTTTCTGGGTTTAAAGGGGTCGAAACAGGTCCCGAACAGACCTGTTTAGTGAGAACGGAAAATAGTTTTAGTGACGGTTTAAGCGGGTGTCGTGTCGTAGGATCCGGGTCTCGTATTGATATGTTTTAACGTGCGTTTAGGTGCTGGGAAGTGGCCGTAATTGGGAAGCTTGAATTTGTATTGTTGAGCTAGGCGCGCATTCGAGGTGAGTTCTCTCACTATAACTAATGACGGTTATTTTTACATTACGTTGTGTATGTTTGTGGTAGTTCTATTTGCTTTTGATGCGGGGTTAAATAGTGGGGTGTCTAGTCGGACCTTTATTGTTGTGACTACGCGGGTGGCGTAGGAGTTCGGTGGGGCCGAGGGTCACATACGCGGGTGGCGTAGTAATTCGGTGGGACCGAAGGTTGTATACGCGGGTGGCGTATGAACCCGGGGGTGCCGGGTTGCGTTTACACGATGGTCGTGTGGTCGGTGGGACCGACGTATGCCTATTAGGTGGGTTGGTGTGAGTATGCAGGTTTATGATTTGTTCGTAGACTTGAATGCTGTTTATGTGCAAATATCTGTTTATGGTGGTGTGGAAATAACTGTGTTACTTATGGTGTAGAATTCACTAAGCTTCGTGCTTACCCTTTCCCAATAGTTTGTGGTTTCAGGTACGGGCGGCTCCAAGGCGTGACGAGTACACACTGGCGCGCGAGGAGAGCTGGTTGCTTTATGGTTTTTAATAATTAAACGTTTATTCCGCTGGTTTTTATTATGAAGATATTAATTATGAGTTTGCAAACGAAACGTTGGGATCATTTAATGAGTTGTTATAAATGAAATGTTTATTTAAAAATTTAAATTTGCTTGTAATTTTTGGGACGTTACAACTTGGTATCAGAGCACAGCTTGAGTGAATCAAATGCACCTCGGTGTGTTTGATCTCAAGTTTGCGGCTATAAAATTTTCTTTAAAATTTTTGGAAAATAAAAGAAAGGAAAACCCGTTTGAGAAACGGTGATCGATGGCGCAGTGTGTACAGTCAGCCGGAGCCAAGGGAAAAGGTACAGTACTTAGTGTATGTATTGCTTTCTAGATCATAGAGTATGCATGCTAGATTGCCTGTTGAGACACTATGCGGTATGTTGAACTGCTTGCTATTAGGAATTTATGCTAATTATGATAGGTTACTAAGTGGATGCCCTCTAGGTTGTATGCAGTAAGAGATTTATAGCCTTAGAATATTTGATTTAGTTCTATTGCGCAGCTCTTGTTTGAGTCCAACCGTTCTAGGATAGAATCTTGTATTCGAATGTCTATTTATTTCGCACTGCATATAATCGGGTATTCGCGAGGTCACTCGTTATAATTAGTAGGGATTCGGTAGTAGCAAGGGTAGTAGGATAAGAGGAAGTTCCTAGAGAGCTGGGAAGGGTGTTTATGTATGAGTATGTGTGCTAGATTGCTTTCTAGAACATAGGAGTATGTATGCTAAAATGCTTGGTGCTTATTACACTGTATTGCATGTTTGTTGCTTGCTAATAGGAGTTTATGCTAGCCTTGATAGGTTGTTAAGTGAATGCACTATAGGTCGTATGCGGTAGGAACCGAATAGCCTTAGAATGTTGGATTTAGTTCTATTGCGCAGCTCTTGTTTGAGTCCAACCGTTGTAGGATAGAATCTTACATTCGAATGTCTATCTGGTTTGCACTGTGTGCGATTGTGCATTCGCGAGGCGACTCGTCATGACTAGTGGAAATTTCGTTGTAGCAAGGGTAGTGTTTGGGGGTGGAATTCCTAGGGAGCTAGGAAGAGTGTGTACATATGCTGGTGCGGGCATATGGGTATAGTTATCGGCAAGGAGCTACTTGGACCCCTTGGGATGGAACTCGGAACGGGCGATGATAGGTGTGAATGGTAGTAGTAGAGCTCCTACTACCGGAAGCACATGATCAATGCTCGAGTCGGGGAAGTCACGAGGAATCCAAGGAGTTGGGCGTGAGTGTTGTTAGTGTGCGTTGTTATGTGCTACTAACGCGTTGCATTATCTACCCAGAATAGCCGTCACGAGGAGAGACAACTATAGTAGATCCACTGGTACATGTGTGTACTTGACTTGCTTAGATGTAATGATCGTTGAGGGTAGTGGTGAAGGATCTAATCCAGTAGTCGTTGGAATAGAAGGACGATTCTAGTATTAGTCACTTTGAGTGACGATGTCGACGATGTTTGTTGTAAGTAGGTCATTTCGGGCCAAGATGGAAGATTGGGCTAGAGTCATAGGCTTATAGAGTCGACTTTGATTTGAGGAAAAATCGTAGGGATTATTTGACGTAATTTCCCATCTTGCCCTAAGAGGTTTAAATGTCCGGAGGACGATAGTGGATTGGAGAGGTATGGAGGAGTATGAGTCGAGACGTTGAATGCCGACTGAGTCATGCATAGAGTTTATTTTGAAAATAGGATTGCATTAACTAATTTTTGTGTTTCCAATCCTTATATGGATTGTGTTTTGGAATTTTGGGAAATGTTTAGCACACACACAAGATGTCGAATTATGGTTTTGAAAGTGTATGAAACCTTTTTATAACGAGAGTTACAAACTTTGTTGGTGATTTGTCTAAAATGAGTTTGGAATTCTGGTGTCGCTTAACTTTTTTTTTTCGAGAGTTTGTGTTACTAAGTATTTTATTGCAAATAGTTCAGTGTGTGGATTGATTCATGCGTGACATAAGTGGTGCATGGAGGAATTTTGGTAACCATTCATAAGGAGTTGTTTAGTGCGCTTTTTAGTCAGCTAAAGGTTTTATTGACATTTCCATGAAAATGCGATTTATCGACTTAGGGGTATGCATACTGGGGTAACCTTTGTTCTCGACATTTTGATAAACGAGTCGTGCATGAAAATGTTTTAGTTCCTTTTTGTCGAAATGAAAGACCACTTGATCCAATGAGTGTTTTAATGTTGTGAATATCATGCATTCGATTACAATGTGTTATATTTTGGAAATATAAATGCGTAGATTGTTGACATTCGGTTAATTTAGAATTACCGATCATTTTTTTTGGAAATTTACAACTTTTGCTTTGGAGGAAACGAGTATTTTGAGCATTTTCGATAAATACATTTTTTAAACTATAATGTTTTGACGTTATATGTCCCAAGTACGAAACTTGAGGAAGTGTTACAAGCTTGCATGCCTGCCCCCAGTTTGAGATTTTACGAGGTTTTAGTCGATATTTCCAATTAATAGAAGCGGACTGGTTTCTGTCTTCAAGTTTGAAACTTACACGAGACAGTTGTGTTTTAACAAAAATATATTTGTAAACCGTGTCATCGTTTTGTGTGATTAGTTGACGCGCGAAAATTTGTGGCGAACCCTGTGCCACGTCATTTTATGATTAAAAAGAAGAATTTTTGAATCAAATGTCGTGAAACTTATTTTGAATTATGTGCACACCTTTGTCGCACCCTGTTTAAGGTCAAGCGGTTACTTTAAGTGCATGTCATGAGTCAATCCATACTAGAACCGTGACGGTTCATTTTCGAAGAAATTATTTATTTCGCTTACGTTTTGTTAGTAAACTAAACTGCAATGAAATGATTTTCAACATGATTTTCATATGTGGGACAAGCGTGTCCATTTTTGCGTAACTACCGACCTGGTAATTGTAGTTGTATTGCTTACGATCTTTTTGAGATGAAAATCCTGATGTTGAAATTTTTTTGTAAATGATTTTGTAAACCATTTGGGGAAATGTGCTTTTAAGTGTCATGTGTCATTTCGAGAATTTTAAGGGTGTGAGTCCTTTTGGAAAACTCTTTTGTTTAACCCGTGTTGAGTCTGGGACTAAGGTTGATTTCAGAGTATTGCTTGCTTAAACTTTGTTTAAACGCATTTTCCGACCTATGGGTCTAGCAAGCGTGGAGCATTTTGCTCGGCTTTGACTTGGAGTTAGTCATGGGCTAATTGCCCGGTTTTAATGACTCGAGGTGGAGTCTTGTTGATGAATTGTTTTGGCGCACCGCTTGGCATTCATTGCACGTCGAGTTTTTACACGTTTGGGTGAGGGAGACAATCCGGGATAGGCACTTGTGGGTAGGCTGTTTTGCTTTGGATCCTTAGGCACGTTAGTCAGTCGCTGGTAGTGGTCGGTTGGGTATCTCGGGGTGAGGCCTCGGTGTTCAGATGTTATAGCCTAGGCTTTCTAGTAGGTGCTAGGAGGATATAGTTGTGGGCACTTACCTGAGAGGTAATTCCGATGTGAGGGGCCCTGAGGCGTTACCTGAGAGGTAGGCGTCAGGGTGTATCCTCGGTTCAGCTAAATTAGCTTTGTAGAGCGAGTGTGGGGGATACGTCGACGGTGGGAGGTTGAGTATTCCACGCGTGTTGGTAATGTAGGCCGGGTAGTATCGGTTAAGGGAATGACCTACGTGTGTGTTAGTTGACTTGATTGTGGGGGATAGCTATTTGTGTTAGTGTCTAGGATAATACCACGCTTATGTGATTTATTGTAATCGATTGGACCGATGTTCGGCGGGTGGCCGATGTTTGTTATTGTAATCGGTTGGACCGATGTTCGGCGGGTGACCGATGTTTGTTATTGTAATCGGTTGGACCGATGTTCGGCGGGTGGCCGATGTTTGTTATTGTAATCGGTTGGACCGATGTTCGGCGGGTGGCCGATGTTTGTTATTGTAATCGGTTGGACCGATGTTCGGCGGGTGGCCGATGTTTGTTATTGTAATCGGTTGGACCGATGTTCGGCAGGGGGTCGATGTTTTGTTAATATAATTTATTGAAAATATCTGGAGTCTATTAGAATTCGTGGAAGTTAATCGACAGTTAAGGGTAGGAATGATCGTAGTCGAGTATCCTGTAGGGTATACTGTGAGCAGCTTTAGAATGGTTAAATCTTGAAAGTGGATTGAGTTTGGGATATCATCAAATGCCAGAGAGTTATTAGGAGCTGTTTGCGGACGTAGACTTCGGGGACGAAGTCTAATTCAAGTGGGGGAGAGTTGTAAAGCCCGTGTCCCGGTACGTTTATTAATTAATTTTAATTATTTAAAATGTTTACCTTTAATTATTTTTGGTTAGTGGAATTGTGTCAAAGAGGACCAAAATGCTAAGTTTAGTAAATTATTTTGTAGTTGTAAGATTCTTGGACAGTCAAGGGGCCATTTGTGCCATTTAGAAGAAACCTTGCATGGGTCTCGGCCCATGGCCGAGAACCCCACCTCTCTCCTCCATATTTTCATTCTTGTTTCTTATTCTTGGAAAAAAAAAACACAAACAAAAACCAAAACCCTACAATCCATCATCTTTTTTCCTTGTGTGGTGCGGCCGAGAGAGAGAGAGAGAGAGAAACGAGAGAGAGAGAGAGATCGCGAGAAAGAAGAGAGAAGAGGGAGAAAGAACGCAGAGGCAGCCACCCTTCGCCGCCGCTGCTGCTGTCGCCGGAGGTCGCCACCACCGGGGTCGTCGGAGGAATCGAGAGAGAGAAGATTGGTTGTGGTGGCGAGACGTCGTCGTAGGTAAGTGTTTTCCCCCTTGATTGTTTCTTTCGTGTCGCCGTGAAACCACCACCGGCGGTGGCTGCCGCCGCCGCCGACCACCACTGTCGGAGGTGGCAGTGGGTGGTGCGTGGGTTGTCCAGCCCTAGTTGCAACCCGAACCGTTAAGCCGAACGCGAATCGTTTTATAAAATCGTCATTTTATGTAAAAACGTTTTCTGCCACTGTTTTGCGTCAACCACAACTTTCCCGTCGTAACTCGGATTGAGTCGAAACTGGTGCCCACGGTTCACGTTCTGGGTCGGGCACATTTTCCGTGTTTTAGCGGAAATCTGGTTCAGCCTCTAGCTTGGTGAAAAAGTGGTCGTTTTACAGCAGTTAGTCATTTAACGTAAAATCGTCGTTTTTCTGCTTCTGTTTTGTTTTGGTCATAACGTTTTACTCGTAACTCGGATTGGGGTGAAATCGGTGCCAAACGTTCCCTTTTTGAGTCTAGTAACTTTTCTATGTTTTGTGCAAAATCCAGTTCGGGACGTAGCATAGGTAAAATCGTCGTTTTATACTGAAAGGTGCTGATTTTCGCTGTTCGGGGAACTGTTTTTGTAAAATCCATAATAAATGGTAGAAAAATCGTTAGGAGGCGTATAATATGTACTTGGAACCCTAACTCATAGTACTCTCTGACCATGAAATAATATTGGGGATTTTCTGGGTTTAAAGGGGTCGAAACAGGTCCCGAACAGACCTGTTTAGTGAGAACGGAAAATAGTTTTAGTGACGGTTTAAGCGGGTGTCGTGTCGTAGGATCCGGGTCTCGTATTGATATGTTTTAACGTGCGTTTAGGTGCTGGGAAGTGGCCGTAATTGGGAAGCTTGAATTTGTATTGTTGAGCTAGGCGCGCATTCGAGGTGAGTTCTCTCACTATAACTAATGACAGTTATTTTTACATTACGTTGTGTATGTTTGTGGTAGTTCTATTTGCTTTTGATGCGGGGTTAAATAGTGGGGTGTCTAGTCGGACCTTTATTGTTGTGACTACGCGGGTGGCGTAGGAGTTCGGCGGGGCCGAGGGTCACATACGCGGGTGGCGTAGTAATTCGGTGGGACCGAAGGTTGTATACGCGGGTGGCGTATGAACCCGGGGGTGCCGGGTTGCGTTTACACGATGGTCGTGTGGTCGGTGGGACCGACGTATGCCTATTAGGTGGGTTGGTGTGAGTATGCAGGTTTATGATTTGTTCGTAGACTTGAATGCTGTTTATGTGCAAATATCTGTTTATGGTGGTGTGGAAATAACTGTGTTACTTATGGTGTAGAATTCACTAAGCTTCGTGCTTACCCTTTCCCAATAGTTTGTGGTTTCAGGTACGGGCGGCTCCAAGGCGTGACGAGTACACACTGGCGCGCGAGGAGAGCTGGTTGCTTTATGGTTTTTAATAATTAAACGTTTATTCCGCTGGTTTTTATTATGAAGATATTAATTATGAGTTTGCAAACGAAACGTTGGGATCATTTAATGAGTTGTTATAAATGAAATGTTTATATAAAAATTTAAATTTGCTTGTAATTTTTGGGACGTTACAGCGCCACAGTGGCTTGCGCAAAGTGAACATTGCGCGAGCACTGTTCATCGTCTTTAACATTAAGCCAGTTCACAAAATCAACTTATTAAGCCTACTACTTTCCAAATAATTCATACCAAAGCATTCAGACATAGTTTAAAACATATCTATATCAATTTCAATGGCTAATTTTAAGAAGAAGTGAATAAACTCACCTGACAACTTCTGGACATTGCGTTCTTCACCAAAACTCAATTCCTCAGCTTAATCAACAGCTAAACACATAATTACTACAATTAAATACCTTCCTTACAAGAAATCAGTAAAACAACTTCAATTTCTTACCAAGAAAATCCGATTTCTTTCTTTCCTCTTCTTCTTCTTTTCGCTATTCTTTATCTCGATCTCTCTGTCTAATTTGCAAAAGTGACCGACTCAATACTGAGGTTATCTCAGTATTAGGAAACCCACTTTCCATAAATAACAAATTAACCCCTCAAGTTAATTTTCACATTTAACTTTGCACTTTTGCCAAATTACAAACTTAACCCCAAAGTTAATAATTATACTTCACAAAATAATACAACGGAAATTGAAGATGTTACACTAACAATACTTATAAATCAAAACTTATTTAATAAAATATATTTTTTATTTATTTATTTTTTTGTTTTTCTTAATAAGTTAATCATCAATATATATATATATATATATATATATATATATAAGGAGAATGTAGGGGTGAAGGTTAAGCATAGGTCTCCATGACCATTTATCTATTTTTCTAGATTTTTGATTTATTTTAAATAAAAGTCACATATTAAATGTCCTTATTAATTACTAAAACTTTTTATTTTTTATTTTATAATTACTTATTTTAATAGGTAATTATATTTTTTTATCTTTTAATAGACTAACAATATATATATATATATATATATATATATATATATATATATATAATGAGGATGTAGGAGTGGGGGTTAAGCATAGGCCTCCATGGCCATTTATCTATTTTTCTAGATTTTTGATTTATTTTAAATAAAAATCACATATTAAATGTTCCCATTAATTATTAAAAAATTTCATTTTTTATTTTATAATTACTTATTTTAATAGGTTATATTTTTTTATCTTTTAGTAGGCTAACAATGCTTATAAATAAAAAATATTTTTAATATTGTATGTTTTTATTTATTTACATTTTTATGGATAAGGTAACAATATTTATAAATCAAAACTTATTTAATAAAATATATTTTTTATTTTTTTATTTTTTTATTTTTCTTAATAAGTTAACAATGATTATAAAATATAAATCAAAACTTTTAAATTATTTTCTTTTCTTAATAAGTTAACAAAACTTTTCATTTTTCATTTTATAATTTTATAAGATAGATACAATGCTTATAAGTCAAATAATTTTTTAATATGTTATATTTTTTTTATCTTTTAATAGGCCAACAATGCTTATAAATCAAAAACATTTTTAATATTGCATGTTTTTATTTATTTACATTTTTATGGATAACCTAACAGTACTTATAAATCAAAACTTATTTAATAAAATATAGTTTTTATTTATTTAATTTTTGTTTTTCTTAATAAGTAACAATGATTATAAATCAAAACTTTTAAATTGTTTTATTTTTTTAGTAAGATCTATACCAATGTTTATATTCTTTCTTTTCGTAAGCTAACAATATTTATAAATCAATACTTATTTAAATAAATTATATTTTTTTTGTATATATTCTTTTATTTTTAGTAAGACAACAACTGATTATAAATCAATAAGTTTTCTAATAAATTATAATTATTATTTCATAGCAATGGTTATTTTATTATAATTATTGAGTTTATTGATTTAGTTTTCCTTCGTAAGGTTACTTGATCTAAAGATTATATGAACTTTTTTTATTAAGATAGATAACAATAATTATAAATCAAATACTTATTTTAATAGAGTATATTTTTTATTTATTTTTTCTTTTAGTATGCTAAAAATGTTTATAAATCAATTTTATTAATATGTATATTTTTATTTATTTACATTTTTTGGATAAGTTAACAATACTTATAAATCAATACTTATTTAATAAAGTATACTTTTTTTTTTATTTTTTTTTGTTTTTCTTAGTAAACTAACAATAATTATAAATCAAAACTTTTAAATTATTTTATTTTCTTAGTAAGATATCAATGTTTGTATTCTTTCTTTTAGTAAGCTAACAATACTTATTTTAATAAATTATGTTTTTTTTGTTTTTTTGTCTTTTAGTAAGATAACAATCGCTTATAAATCAATTTTTTTAATAAAGTATATTAATCTTTATAATAATATTTGTATTCACCGCGCGAGGCGCAATGCTGTTACCTAGTATATTAGTGAATGTAATGAATTGTCTATAACTACCTCTAGATTGTACATTCATTGCACCACATACATCACTATGTATGATTCCCAATAAATTTATAACTCTTATATTTTGTCCAACAAAAGAAGTTTTTGTCATTTTACCAAGTAAGCAAGCTTTGCATGTTTCATATGATTCAAAATAAAATTTATCCAATAAACCATATCTATGAAGTTTGGAGATTCGAGTTTCGTTTATATGGCCAAGACGACAATGCCAGAGATATGTTGAATTCGAACTATTTGAATTGACCTTCCTTTTATCCATGTTATAAATCAGTTTCGTTATATTAGGAACATATAGACCGTTAATTAAACTTGTGTCACCATGATATACATTACAAAAATAGAATGAACAACATTTATTCCCAATGGTAAGGGTAAAACCTTTATTATCTGAACAAGATACATAAATCAATTTCTAAATATAGATGGTACGCAATAACAGTCATTAAGTTATAATATCAATCCGGTAGGTAAAGTTAACAGAATATATCCTAAGGCAACAACAACAACCTTTGACCTATTTTTAAAATGTATATCAATTTCACCCTTGCTCAACATTCTAGTCATTCTTAATTCGCGCATATCTCTTCAAATATGGAAACCACATCCGATATCTAATACCCATGATGTATAAGAAGTAGAAAGGTTAGCTTCTATAACATAGATCCTTGAAGTGGAAGTCACACTTCCTTTCTTCTTTTCTTGAAGATAAAGAGGACAATTCCTTCTCCAATGTTCGAGTTTGTTGCAATCAAAACACTTACACGCCTTCGGTACATCTACCATGGGCTTCTTTTCAATGCGTCTATTTGTCTTCAAAATTTACAACTGGGTTTGGCAATGGACTTCCCATTGTTTTTCCTCTTATTGTCCGTACGTACCATCAATATGGTGGACTTGTTCTTTGCAAGCTCTTATTCGGCTGTTTGTAACATGTTGTTCTAGGACCTAAAGTTTCTTTTCTCCTTTCAGGAAAATCCTCAAGTTTTGTTACTAGTTGATGAAGTTTAGCCCATTTAGTAGAATAGTTTTTGGTAATCGACAATTGAAATGTAAGAGTTTTAGCATCATGAATTTTTCATTTGTTTAACAAATAATTTATCAAACAAGCTCCAACTTTTTATTCGAAACCAATAACCCTCTCCTATTGTTCTGGAAGGACTTCATAAGCTTTCTAGCGGCCCGAGATCCATACTCTCATTATTATTCTTCAGTTTAGTTTTAGCTAACAGATCGACCAATAATGTTTTAGGTAAGTAACGAATTTGCTAATCACATCTTATTTTAACTCTCGGATAGTTGGATAAATAACGATTTACTTAAACTCATAGTATGAATAAGCACAATTCATGCATCCAAGTTGTTGGGTCACCTAAGATTTGAAAATGACCTCCCGATCTTTCATTCTTACAACATCCCATACTTAGAATATTTTATGTTCTTTATATCAGCTTAGTTGTACATCAAATGTTCGGTAAGTCGAAGATCAACCGAAAAAACAAAGAATAAGTGTATCTGTCAATGCGGATTGGTCTCAGCCATTATCTAAGCTGCTCCTACCGATTTGCTCCTCACCATTGGCCACGTTCCACTTCTCTCGTCGGCCAAGATGATCCTGCCGATCACATATCATCTGCCAGATGATGTGTAACATCCCAAAATTTTCAGTTATATTATTTTGTGAATTACAAATTAACTTGAGGTTTAAGTTGTAATTGTTTACAAGTGTTGATTTAAGAGAATTTCCAATTTGAGGGATCGTATTGTTATTTCTTTAAAGTTGGAGGTTTGTTTGGTAAGAGTCCTATGACTCATGTCTAAGTTAAGGAGGAGGTGTCATCAATTAAGAACTTACAAGACTAATTGTGAGTGTGAGACTTTATCTTTGGTGTGTGTGTGTGTTTTCGGTTTTGAGAAGAGAAAGAGAACCGAGATTGGGAAAGAATTGAGAAAAGAGAAGAATAAACCAGTTTCCTTTTCAATTGGAAAGCAAGAATCAAACAAGGTAAACATCATTAATTCTTTATCCTTTTAGTTAAAAGCTTTCTGGAGAGTTTAGTTTGGGTTTTGGTAAAATATGATGATAATGAGAATCTGAGTTTTTGGATGTGTTAAGATAAGTGTATTAAACATATCTGCAAGTTTGCATAATCAAACATAGAGTAAAACTGCAAAATTCTGGGTTTTAGAATGTTTTAGTGGACTGAGACTTGGATGAATATCATCGAAGTCGCAACCTTGAGTTGCGACATTCATGAATATCGCAATGAGCAATTGCGACTTGGAGTTGGAATCGCAGTAGACCATTGCGACTTGGTTTTTGAATCGCAACAGTTGGTTGCGACTTGGGTCGAAATCGCAATGGGCAGTTGCGACTTGGTACTGTAGTCGCAACAGTTCACTGCGACTTGGGGTGAAATCGCAATGGTGAGTTGCGATTTGAGGTTGGAATCGCAACTGTTGACTGCGATTTGGATTTGGGATCGCAATAGAGGACTGCGACTTCAGTTGGTTGCGATTTGGAAGTGAAATCGCAATAGGTGATTGCGACTTCAGTTCATTGCGACTTGAGATGTGATTTTAAGAGATTAAGGATTTTCAGTTGTAGAGGGTTCTGTTTTGATGATTAATGTCAGTATATGTAATTGAATAATACAGTAAGCTGTGGTAGTGAAGAAAGGAGCCGTTACGTGTTAAAAAGGACTAAAAGAAGTAATAACGCATCAGGTGAGTTTATTCAACTCTCTTTAAAATTCAGTAATTAATCTTGAATTAGATGCTTTATATGTATGCATGAATATGTTTTATGTGGATTTGATTAAATTAGAGATAAGCCAAGAGGGCAATTAAAAGTTGTATTATGTTGATTTCCAAGTTAAAGCTTCTATGATGAGTTAGCTATAAAGTTGATGAGCTAATATTTATTATTATTCTTATATGCTAAGATGGATTATCTACTGTATGCATTTTGCTATATGGTTATGAACTCTAAATATGATTTGAAGCTTTATTGAGATAAACTATAAAGATCCATCCATGAGTTCAAAAATATAGATTAACAACTGATATATATATATTAACTCTCGTGTTAAATTACTATGAGTGGATAGTTAAGAAGTTGATGAACAGGAATTATTCATATTCCTTATAATGAGCATGATTATCTGTTATATGCAATTTGTTAGATGATTATGAACTCTAAATGTGATTGAGAAGCCAAATTGAGACATATTATAAAGGCCTATCTATGAGTTCGAAAATATAAATAACAATTGAGATGGTGATCCTCATATCAGATTTCAGAGAAGGGGTAATAAAGAGATTGAGATGTGGAGTAATAATATTCTTTATTTTATATATAGAATATATTCAGAGAAATGATACATTCTATGTTGGACGCATATAGTAGTATCGATTGTATTATATTATGTGATTATGTGCTTTTACTAAAATAGGCATCCGGTCACCGAGGGCACTTGAGTACGGTATGATGGGAACCGATTACTCGCCATAGACCAAAGGGGTGTAATTTTAGTAATTGGGTGAACCTCGAACCATCGTGAGTCTCAATTTGAGTATCGCGATATTATAATCCCACTGGGATCACTGATGCAGAGGTGGAATGTGGAATAGGCAGATTTTGATTTGTAATTCCCATTTCGATTTATGGAAGATCAGAGATTTCCATTGTTTTCGGGAAGATCGGAGATTTCCCTGTGATGAGAGGAAGCTTAGAGATAGGCATAAAGTAATTTGTAATCTCTATTTCCTGATTAAGAAATAGGCAAGTTTTGACTTGTAATTTCTTGTGTGTGAATTTTGATTGTGAATCTGGAATGATTCAGAGTTAACTCTTATTTTTGTGGTTACAATTAAATGAGTGAGTCGTAGGAATGGGAGTGGGGTAGATTCCCCGATTTGGAAAGGAGTTGTCGTACGGTAAGATGGGTGAGAACAGGTTTGAGTTATATGTTCATGTTTTAATTATTAAACTTTATTTTGATTTGAGTATTCTCACTAGGCGAAAGCCTAATGTTTCAAGTTGAATCTTCTTACCAGGTACAAGCTCCGGGAAGTAGCGGGAACGAGAGAAGAGAACTTTTGGAGAGATTCAGACTTAGAGATAACAAAGGATCTAGTTATTCTTTGAAGTCTTTGGGACAGTTGTTTAGATAACTCGATTAATCTGATTGTTATGAGGTGATTAGATTAATAAGTTACTTAAGTAATGTCAGATGTATATAAAAACCTTACATTTGATCCTCAGGTTATATAAGTTTGAAAGTTTTGATCATAACTGGTGGAAATTTCAAGGTTTAAATTGACTCCGTTTTCAGGGTGTTTCAGTATGGTATCAGAGCTTTAGTTTAAGCGAACTAGGTATGAATTTGAGATACCTAGACTTAAGCTGAGATGAGTTAAGTCATGATCCGTGAGTTCTGGGTAGAAGTGTTAAGACAGGATAGTCTTAGAGTTAACGGAAATACGTGAAATTAGTGCTATGACAATGATAATGGGGATTCTCCTGTATGATATATTCACAATTACAATTAGCTACTGTTATTATGAATACATTGTTACACGAGCATGTCTATTTCTGAATTGTTACAGTGACTAACGATCGGTAAAGTACGTTGTTGTATGTATGTAAGTGCATAATCATTTCGCATGGTTATCTCTATAAGTTATAGTAAAGTGATGGTGAATTCATCACCAAGGTCCTTTAAAGGACAGAGCAGTATATGATTGGGGTTTTGAAGGACAACCTGGAAATTGGTGGGACTCATGAAAGTCTGCCAAAGCAATCTTTAATAGGTGATTTGATAGGTGCAGAGATAGAGTATGAGATGATTGGTTAATACAGAATTAGTATGACATGGTTGAGTATGGGAGCCATGGAATGCAGATGTAGCAATTATTATAAGGCCGAGAGGGCGATTTCGGGTCGGAAGTAAAGTGTCAATGATAAGTTATGAAAGTAAAACGATTGACCTCGTTGAGTGATTAGCCTTCATTTGCGAGTAAAGTTTTATGCATGGTGTTTTAGTGTGTGTTATATGAAGTTTCATGATTTCAAACCAAATGAATAAATAACAGTTTTAATCAAGTTTGAATTAGTGTGTGCAAGTGTGTATTTGAAGAAAAGGGCAATCCCAGTTACGTTGCACAACGAAATTTTTGGAGTTGTTACAAAAATATTTCTTACTTTACATGAAAAGTTGATTTGTAGCAAGAAGGCATTGGTCAGCAAAACGTTTAATAACCAACAGGAGTATTGATCTAACAACATCATATAAATGAGTGTGAGAAACGACTAGTTTACTTTGTGTCAGTAAGTTTTAAACTTTTGTCGTATGAAAAGATCTTCATTTAAGATATTACTGTTGTAACAACATCTTTTGGTTGAGAAAGATTGAGTTTTACGGAAATTAGTATACAAACGATTTTGAGATTTTTGTGTAGTACATGGGAGTTATGAAAATGATTGGGGTCGTGTGTGCCCACGTTGTTTCGAATGTTGTTTATTTAAATGAGAAAAGTGTGAATTGAGTTAGTTGTTATATTGTCATGCATGAAGGCTATGAACTCACTAGATCGTAGAGTATTACGCTATAAACTAAGAAAGAACTCCAAGAGTGGAGAGGTGTTGGATAAACCTTGGGAGAAAGTTTGTGGTTTTAGTAATTATATTCAAATGAGAGATGAACAATGGGAAAGTTGAAAGTGAACCTTAGTAACAATAAAACGAGGGTCTGAACCCTTGTTCGGTGATTAGTAATACAGTTGCCGAGGGTCGGCCGTGCCTGGAGGAAGAATTAGGTTCAGGGTTAAGGAAGTATTGAGATGTCAAGTTTTGACTTTGAAGGCGAGAGTTGTAAGGTGTACGAGGCCTTTTGTGTGTCACTGAGTGCGGTCTGGATGCGTTCCGCGTATGCCCGTGCGGGTAGTAGCAAAACCGTGAGCGATACCGGTATGCTGTTATGCAGAAGGTATGCGCAAAGTGGGTATTAGTGGGTGCGACACAAGTGAGAAATTTTGAGTTTGATTAATTATAACCTAAGTGAAAGTTATGTGGTCGAAGCATGTTTTTAGTATTTTGTGGATGTATAATAATTTTGTCGTGTTGCATTTTGAAAATGTGAAGGTTTTGAGAGTGATAAACTTTTATTTTGAAATCAATGGCCAATTAAAGGATTAATAAGGTTAAGATCCTGAGTAAAGAGGAATTTTGGTTTACGTGATCGTGTGAGTGACATGTGTTTAATCAAGTGTTTGTTTTGGCCTTAAAGGCCTGGTTTATATTCAAATGAGTCTTTTGAATATTTGTCAGTTTAATGATTCAAGATGGAGTATTGGATGTGTTGTATACTTAACTGCATTGTATTTGAACCGGTGACAGTTTAAGTGTTGGTCTTAGGTGTAAAGACTGTTTGATATTTTACTTAGTATCTTTGGAACTAATGAACCTGGGCAGATTA
Source organism: Saussurea involucrata (assembly GCA_033807775.1). NCBI lineage: Eukaryota > Viridiplantae > Streptophyta > Magnoliopsida > Asterales > Asteraceae > Saussurea > Saussurea involucrata. The sequence goes on from CM066321.1 coordinate 51,330,283, forward strand.
TATACATTGTGGAGTATGAAAAGAGTTGCATGTACTTGCAAATGATTTGACTTCATTGGGAAAGTAGCAATGAAGGGGTCGTAAGATTTTCACATCTCGGAGCGTATGTTGCATAATGTGAGATAGATGTATTTATTTGCATGAGTTGGTATTGATAAATAATCTTTAAAACCTTTGAGTAGATGACTCGGTTTTGGATTTAGTTAAGTCTTAAGAGCTTTGAACCAGTTTGATAAGCTTGGAGTACACTTGGGGTTGAACTTGCATAATCGGTATTGAAAATTAAGTTTATATAACGTGAATGCATTGGTTATCCTTTTTGGGATCATGTATGAATGTTAAGTTTAAATTAGAAGTTTAAAAGTTGAAGGATCACCTTGTGGGATTGTTAGATCAGTGAAGGATTGTTGCTTTCAGATAAGTGTTTACTTACGATGTGGAAGATTTATAAAAGATGAAATACTAGAGCTGAACAAAGGGGATGTATAGATTGTGTTGATCTGTGAGGAATTGTACCCTGGCTATGCAACATATTGGAAACACAAAGAGCTAGTAAGAACGAATAAGTTTAAGATTTATTAGAAAATTGTGAGTGGTAGTTTAACTAAAGTTGGGGAGGAGATATTTGGTGATATAGACCTGTGTATTTAGACGAGAAATTGGGATTGTAAAATTAATTATGTACGAATGGCTATGAGAACCATGGTCTGTGGTAAATGTTATGGGTGGAGAATGCATGAACGAGTAGTGGCATTAATTGCCAAGATACATGTGTCATCTAGTATGAGACGTGATGTTAGAAAGAGGAAGTATTCGAATGGAAGTTTTGGGAATTCCGATTGGAAAGTATTATTTGTTATTAAAAGTTGATAGAACATGTGGTTTGTAAGATAACTTGGTAATATGGCTTATATCGAAATAGAATGTCGGAGCAGTGGTGAGTGTATCCAAAGAAATTTCGATGATATGAATTGCCAGTTAAGTTGTATTCTGAATCACTGGAAGTTTAATAAAGATGATGAGTATGTAGATCAATGTGGTGTAGTGAAAGAAAGATTGTTAAGGAATATAAGTTGCTCCTTATGTGTGAAAGAATTGTACGAGAAATTATTAGTTAAAGATCTAAGAATGGTAATAACTTCGAACGGTAATGTCATTTCAAGATAACTTGGCTGAATGTTTTAGGTTAGAGATGTTGATGGAACTGTTTAACTATGTTTCGTAAGAAGAGAATACTTTGGTGTGTGGTTGTATTGTAGTTGTACTATGAGATAGTGATGTAAGGAAGTAAGAGCATTTTTATATTGAAGAAATGTGTAAGTCACGGAAGTAATAATGGACTGTCGTGGTTGTCGAAGTATTTAATAGTAACATGTATGCTTAATTTATAGTGTACGTATTCAGGTAGTACATGTTAATGTTATTTTGAGGCCTGGAGAGTAAGTTGTGATGATGATGCGGTGAAAGGAAGACTCTTGTTCTTCTCAATCCCATTGGTTTTAGGTGAAGAGAATACTGTAACTGTTAAGCTATAGTGTTGAAGTATTCAGTAGATGTAAAAGAAATACATCGAATGCAATTCTCGGTATTGCGAGGTTTTGGGCTAGAGATCTTAACTGACGTTTTAGAAAAACTGTTCTTTTGGAATGTAACTGTATGGTGGATATTTCGTGTAAACAAGAGAGAAATGATAACAATTACTCTAAGAAGATTGGTTATAAGTATATCATTTGGATCTTCCGCCAGAACTGGAAGAGGTTCATAATACCTTCCAATTATGTTATATTCGGAAATATTTTTGGCTAAAGAGGAAAGATGTGATTGAACTCACTGATGTGAGAGTTAATGAAAAGAGTTGCGGTATGGAAGAATCAGATGTAATTTTGGAAAGATCGGTTAGAAAGCTACGTAGTGGTAATGAAACAGCTATGTTGAAAGTACAGTGGAAACCATAGAGGTACTAATGTAACTCTGGAGTCCGGAGAGAGTATGAGAAGTAGGTAGCATCATTTGTTTACCTAGCTTTGATTTCGGGGACGAAATCATTTTCAAGTTGGGGAGTATTGTAACATCCCAAAATTTTCAGTTATATTATTTTGTGAATTACAAATTAACTTGAGGGTTAAGTTGTAATTGTTTACAAGTGTTGATTTAAGAGAACTTCCAATTTGAGGGATCGTATTGTTATTTCTTTAAAGTTGGAGGTTTGTTTGGTAAGAGTCCTATGACTCATGTCTAAGTTAAGGAGGAGGTGTCATCAATTAAGAACTTACAAGACTAATTGTGAGTGTGAGACTTTATCTTTGGTGTGTGTGTGTGTTTTCGGTTTTGAGAAGAGAAAGAGAACCGAGATTGGGAAAGAATTGAGAAAAGAGAAGAAGAAATCAGTTTCCTTTTCAATTGGAAAGCAAGAATCAAACAAGGTAAACATCATTAATTCTTTATCCTTTTAGTTAAAAGCTTTCTTGAGAGTTTAGTTTGGGTTTTGGTAAAATATGATGATAATGAGAATCTGAGTTTTTGGATGTGTTAAGATAAGTGTATTAAACATATCTGCAAGTTTGCATAATCAAACATAGAGTAAAACTGCAAAATTCTGGGTTTTAGAATGTTTTAGTGGACTGAGACTTGGATTAATATCATCGAAGTCGCAACCTTGAGTTGCGACATTCATGAATGTCGCATTGGGCAATTGCGACTTGGAGTTGGAATCGCAGTAGACCATTGCGACTTGGTTTTTGAATCGCAACAGTTGGTTGCGACTTGGGTCGAAATCACAATGGGCAGTTGCGACTTGGTACTGTAGTCGCAACAGTTCACTGCGACTTGGGGTGAAATCGCAATGGTAAGTTGCGATTTGAGGTTGGAATCGCAACCGTTGACTGCGATTTGGATTTGGGATCGCAATAGAGGACTGCGACTTCAGTTGGTTGCGATTTGGAAGTGAAATCGCAATAGGTGATTGCGACTTCAGTTCATTGCGACTTGAGATGTGATTTTAAGAGATTAAGGATTTTCAGTTGTAGAGGGTTCTGTTTTGATGATTAATGTCAGTATATGTAATTGAATAATACAGTAAGCTGTGGTAGTGAAGAAAGGAGCCGTTACGTGTTAAAAAGGACTAAAAGAAGTAATAACGCATCAGGTGAGTTTATTCAACTCTCTTTAAAATTCAGTAATTAATCTTGAATTAGATGCTTTATATGTATGCATGAATATGTTTTATGTGGATTTGATTAAATTAGAGATAAGCCAAGAGGGCAATTAAAAGTTGTATTATGTTGATTTCCAAGTTAAAGCTTCTATGATGAGTTAGCTATAAAGTTGATGAGCTAATATTTATTATTATTCTTATATGCTAAGATGGATTATCTACTGTATGCATTTTGCTATATGGTTATGAACTCTAAATATGATTTGAAGCTTTATTGAGATAAACTATAAAGATCCATCCATGAGTTCAAAAATATAGATTAACAACTGATATATATATATATTAACTCTCGTGTTAAATTACTATGAGTGGATAGTTAAGAAGTTGATGAACAGGAATTATTCATATTCCTTATAATGAGCATGATTATCTGTTATATGCAATTTGTTAGATGATTATGAACTCTAAATGTGATTGAGAAGCCAAATTGAGACATATTATAAAGGCCTATCTATGAGTTCGAAAATATAAATAACAATTGAGATGGTGATCCTCATATCAGATTTCAGAGAAGGGGTAATAAAGAGATTGAGATGTGGAGTAATAATATTCTTTATTTTATATATAGAATATATTCAGAGAAATGATACATTCTATGTTGGACGCATATAGTAGTATCGATTGTATTATATTATGTGATTATGTGCTTTTACTAAAATAGGCATCCGGTCACCGAGGGCACTTGAGTACGGTATGATGGGAACCGATTACTCGCCATAGACCAAAGGGGTGTAATTTTAGTAATTGGGTGAACCTCGAACCATCGTGAGTCTCAATTTGAGTATCGCGATATTATAATCCCACTGGGATCACTGATGCAGAGGTGGAATGTGGAATAGGCAGATTTTGATTTGTAATTCCCATTTCGATTTATGGAAGATCAGAGATTTCCATTGTTTTCGGGAAGATCGGAGATTTCCCTGTGATGAGAGGAAGCTTAGAGATAGGCATAAAGTAATTTGTAATCTCTACTTCCTGATTAAGAAATAGGCAAGTTTTGACTTGTAATTTCTTGTGTGTGAATTTTGATTGTGAATCTGGAATGATTCAGAGTTAACTCTTATTTTTGTGGTTACAATTAAATGAGTGAGTCGTAGGAATGGGAGTGGGGTAGATTCCCCGATTTGGAAAGGAGTTGTCGTACGGTAAGATGGGTGAGAACAGGTTTGAGTTATATGTTCATGTTTTAATTATTAAACTTTATTTTGATTTGAGTATTCTCACTAGGCGAAAGCCTAATGTTTCAAGTTGAATCTTCTTACCAGGTACAAGCTCCGGGAAGTAGCGGGAACGAGAGAAGAGAACTTTTGGAGAGATTCAGACTTAGAGATAACAAAGGATCTAGTTATTCTTTGAAGTCTTTAGGACAGTTGTTTAGATAACTCGATTAATCTGATTGTTATGAGGTGATTAGATTAATAAGTTACTTAAGTAATGTCAGATGTATATAAAAACCTTACATTTGATCCTCAGGTTATATAAGTTTGAAAGTTTTGATCATAACTGGTGGGAATTTCAAGGTTTAAATTGACTCCGTTTTCAGGGTGTTTCAGTATGGTATCAGAGCTTTAGTTTAAGCGAACTAGGTATGAATTTGAGATACCTAGACTTAAGCTGAGATGAGTTAAGTCATGATCCGTGAGTTCTGGGTAGAAGTGTTAAGACAGGATAGTCTTAGAGTTAACGGAAATACGTGAAATTAGTGCTATGACAATGATAATGGGGATTCTCCTGTATGATATATTCACAATTACAATTAGCTACTGTTATTATGAATACATTGTTACACGAGCATGTCTATTTCTGAATTGTTACAGTGACTAACGATCGGTAAAGTACGTTGTTGTATGTATGTAAGTGCATAATCATTTCGCATGGTTATCTCTATAAGTTATAGTAAAGTGATGGTGAATTCATCACCAAGGTCCTTTAAAGGACAGAGCAGTATATGATTGGGGTTTTGAAGGACAACCTGGAAATTGGTGGGACTCATGAAAGTCTGCCAAAGCAATCTTTAATAGGTGATTTGATAGGTGCAGAGATAGAGTATGAGATGATTGGTTAATACAGAATTAGTATGACATGGTTGAGTATGGGAGCCATGGAATGCAGATGTAGCAATTATTATAAGGCCGAGAGGGCGATTTCGGGTCGGAAGTAAAGTGTCAATGATAAGTTATGAAAGTAAAACGATTGACCTCGTTGAGTGATTAGCCTTCATTTGCGAGTAAAGTTTTATGCATGGTGTTTTAGTGTGTGTTATATGAAGTTTCATGATTTCAAACCAAATGAATAAATAACAGTTTTAATCAAGTTTGAATTAGTGTGTGCAAGTGTGTATTTGAAGAAAAGGGCAATCCCAGTTACGTTGCACAACGAAATTTTTGGAGTTGTTACAAAAATATTTCTTACTTTACATGAAAAGTTGATTTGTAGCAAGAAGGCATTGGTCAGCAAAACGTTTAATAACCAACAGGAGTATTGATCTAACAACATCATATAAATGAGTGTGAGAAACGACTAGTTTACTTTGTGTCAGTAAGTTTTAAACTTTTGTCGTATGAAAAGATCTTCATTTAAGATATTACTGTTGTAACAACATCTTTTGGTTGAGAAAGATTGAGTTTTACGGAAATTAGTATACAAACGATTTTGAGATTTTTGTGTAGTACATGGGAGTTATGAAAATGATTGGGGTCGTGTGTGCCCACGTTGTTTCGAATGTTGTTTATTTAAATGAGAAAAGTGTGAATTGAGTTAGTTGTTATATTGTCATGCATGAAGGCTATGAACTCACTAGATCGTAGAGTATTACGCTATAAACTAAGAAAGAACTCCAAGAGTGGAGAGGTGTTGGATAAACCTTGGGAGAAAGTTTGTGGTTTTAGTAATTATATTCAAATGAGAGATGAACAATGGGAAAGTTGAAAGTGAACCTTAGTAACAATAAAACGAGGGTCTGAACCCTTGTTCGGTGATTAGTAATACAGTTGCCGAGGGTCGGCCGTGCCTGGAGGAAGAATTAGGTTCAGGGTTAAGGAAGTATTGAGATGTCAAGTTTTGACTTTGAAGGCGAGAGTTGTAAGGTGTACGAGGCCTTTTGTGTGTCACTGAGTGCGGTCTGGATGCGTTCCGCGTATGCCCGTGCGGGTAGTAGCAAAACCGTGAGCGATACCGGTATGCTGTTATGCAGAAGGTATGCGCAAAGTGGGTATTAGTGGGTGCGACACAAGTGAGAAATTTTGAGTTTGATTAATTATAACCTAAGTGAAAGTTATGTGGTCGAAGCATGTTTTTAGTATTTTGTGGATGTATAATAATTTTGTCGTGTTGCATTTTGAAAATGTGAAGGTTTTGAGAGTGATAAACTTTTATTTTGAAATCAATGGCCAATTAAAGGATTAATAAGGTTAAGATCCTGAGTAAAGAGGAATTTTGGTTTACGTGATCGTGTGAGTGACATGTGTTTAATCAAGTGTTTGTTTTGGCCTTAAAGGCCTGGTTTATATTCAAATGAGTCTTTTGAATATTTGTCAGTTTAATGATTCAAGATGGAGTATTGGATGTGTTGTATACTTAACTGCATTGTATTTGAACCGGTGACAGTTTAAGTGTTGGTCTTAGGTGTAAAGACTGTTTGATATTTTACTTAGTATCTTTGGAACTAATGAACCTGGGCAGATTATATACATTGTGGAGTATGAAAAGAGTTGCATGTACTTGCAAATGATTTGACTTCATTGGGAAAGTAGCAATGAAGGGGTCGTAAGATTTTCACATCTCGGAGCGTATGTTGCATAATGTGAGATAGATGTATTTATTTGCATGAGTTGGTATTGATAAATAATCTTTAAAACCTTTGAGTAGATGACTCGGTTTTGGATTTAGTTAAGTCTTAAGAGCTTTGAACCAGTTTGATAAGCTTGGAGTACACTTGGGGTTGAACTTGCATAATCGGTATTGAAAATTAAGTTTATATAACGTGAATGCATTGGTTATCCTTTTTGGGATCATGTATGAATGTTAAGTTTAAATTAGAAGTTTAAAAGTTGAAGGATCACCTTGTGGGATTGTTAGATCAGTGAAGGATTGTTGCTTTCAGATAAGTGTTTACTTACGATGTGGAAGATTTATAAAAGATGAAATACTAGAGCTGAACAAAGGGGATGTATAGATTGTGTTGATCTGTGAGGAATTGTACCCTGGCTATGCAACATATTGGAAACACAAAGAGCTAGTAAGAACGAATAAGTTTAAGATTTATTAGAAAATTGTGAGTGGTAGTTTAACTAAAGTTGGGGAGGAGATATTTGGTGATATAGACCTGTGTATTTAGACGAGAAATTGGGATTGTAAAATTAATTATGTACGAATGGCTATGAGAACCATGGTCTGTGGTAAATGTTATGGGTGGAGAATGCATGAACGAGTAGTGGCATTAATTGCCAAGATACATGTGTCATCTAGTATGAGACGTGATGTTAGAAAGAGGAAGTATTCGAATGGAAGTTTTGGGAATTCCGATTGGAAAGTATTATTTGTTATTAAAAGTTGATAGAACATGTGGTTTGTAAGATAACTTGGTAATATGGCTTATATCGAAATAGAATGTCGGAGCAGTGGTGAGTGTATCCAAAGAAATTTCGATGATATGAATTGCCAGTTAAGTTGTATTCTGAATCACTGGAAGTTTAATAAAGATGATGAGTATGTAGATCAATGTGGTGTAGTGAAAGAAAGATTGTTAAGGAATATAAGTTGCTCCTTATGTGTGAAAGAATTGTACGAGAAATTATTAGTTAAAGATCTAAGAATGGTAATAACTTCGAACGGTAATGTCATTTCAAGATAACTTGGCTGAATGTTTTAGGTTAGAGATGTTGATGGAACTGTTTAACTATGTTTCGTAAGAAGAGAATACTTTGGTGTGTGGTTGTATTGTAGTTGTACTATGAGATAGTGATGTAAGGAAGTAAGAGCATTTTTATATTGAAGAAATGTGTAAGTCACGGAAGTAATAATGGACTGTCGTGGTTGTCGAAGTATTTAATAGTAACATGTATGCTTAATTTATAGTGTACGTATTCAGGTAGTACATGTTAATGTTATTTTGAGGCCTGGAGAGTAAGTTGTGATGATGATGCGGTGAAAGGAAGACTCTTGTTCTTCTCAATCCCATTGGTTTTAGGTGAAGAGAATACTGTAACTGTTAAGCTATAGTGTTGAAGTATTCAGTAGATGTAAAAGAAATACATCGAATGCAATTCTCGGTATTGCGAGGTTTTGGGCTAGAGATCTTAACTGACGTTTTAGAAAAACTGTTCTTTTGGAATGTAACTGTATGGTGGATATTTCGTGTAAACAAGAGAGAAATGATAACAATTACTCTAAGAAGATTGGTTATAAGTATATCATTTGGATCTTCCGCCAGAACTGGAAGAGGTTCATAATACCTTCCAATTATGTTATATTCGGAAATATTTTTGGCTAAAGAGGAAAGATGTGATTGAACTCACTGATGTGAGAGTTAATGAAAAGAGTTGCGGTATGGAAGAATCAGATGTAATTTTGGAAAGATCGGTTAGAAAGCTACGTAGTGGTAATGAAACAGCTATGTTGAAAGTACAGTGGAAACCATAGAGGTACTAATGTAACTCTGGAGTCCGGAGAGAGTATGAGAAGTAGGTAGCATCATTTGTTTACCTAGCTTTGATTTCGGGGACGAAATCATTTTCAAGTTGGGGAGTATTGTAACATCCCAAAATTTTCAGTTATATTATTTTGTGAATTACAAATTAACTTGAGGGTTAAGTTGTAATTGTTTACAAGTGTTGATTTAAGAGAACTTCCAATTTGAGGGATCGTATTGTTATTTCTTTAAAGTTGGAGGTTTGTTTGGTAAGAGTCCTATGACTCATGTCTAAGTTAAGGAGGAGGTGTCATCAATTAAGAACTTACAAGACTAATTGTGAGTGTGAGACTTTATCTTTGGTGTGTGTGTGTGTTTTCGGTTTTGAGAAGAGAAAGAGAACCGAGATTGGGAAAGAATTGAGAAAAGAGAAGAAGAAATCAGTTTCCTTTTCAATTGGAAAGCAAGAATCAAACAAGGTAAACATCATTAATTCTTTATCCTTTTAGTTAAAAGCTTTCTTGAGAGTTTAGTTTGGGTTTTGGTAAAATATGATGATAATGAGAATCTGAGTTTTTGGATGTGTTAAGATAAGTGTATTAAACATATCTGCAAGTTTGCATAATCAAACATAGAGTAAAACTGCAAAATTCTGGGTTTTAGAATGTTTTAGTGGACTGAGACTTGGATTAATATCATCGAAGTCGCAACCTTGAGTTGCGACATTCATGAATGTCGCATTGGGCAATTGCGACTTGGAGTTGGAATCGCAGTAGACCATTGCGACTTGGTTTTTGAATCGCAACAGTTGGTTGCGACTTGGGTCGAAATCACAATGGGCAGTTGCGACTTGGTACTGTAGTCGCAACAGTTCACTGCGACTTGGGGTGAAATCGCAATGGTAAGTTGCGATTTGAGGTTGGAATCGCAACCGTTGACTGCGATTTGGATTTGGGATCGCAATAGAGGACTGCGACTTCAGTTGGTTGCGATTTGGAAGTGAAATCGCAATAGGTGATTGCGACTTCAGTTCATTGCGACTTGAGATGTGATTTTAAGAGATTAAGGATTTTCAGTTGTAGAGGGTTCTGTTTTGATGATTAATGTCAGTATATGTAATTGAATAATACAGTAAGCTGTGGTAGTGAAGAAAGGAGCCGTTACGTGTTAAAAAGGACTAAAAGAAGTAATAACGCATCAGGTGAGTTTATTCAACTCTCTTTAAAATTCAGTAATTAATCTTGAATTAGATGCTTTATATGTATGCATGAATATGTTTTATGTGGATTTGATTAAATTAGAGATAAGCCAAGAGGGCAATTAAAAGTTGTATTATGTTGATTTCCAAGTTAAAGCTTCTATGATGAGTTAGCTATAAAGTTGATGAGCTAATATTTATTATTATTCTTATATGCTAAGATGGATTATCTACTGTATGCATTTTGCTATATGGTTATGAACTCTAAATATGATTTGAAGCTTTATTGAGATAAACTATAAAGATCCATCCATGAGTTCAAAAATATAGATTAACAACTGATATATATATATTAACTCTCGTGTTAAATTACTATGAGGGGATAGTTAAGAAGTTGATGAACAGGAATTATTCATATTCCTTATAATGAGCATGATTATCTGTTATATGCAATTTGTTAGATGATTATGAACTCTAAATGTGATTGAGAAGCCAAATCGAGACATATTATAAAGGCCTATCTATGAGTTCGAAAATATAAATAACAATTGAGATGGTGATCCTCATATCAGATTTCAGTGAAGGGGTAATAAAGAGATTGAGATGTGGAGTAATAATATTCTTTATTTTATATATAGAATATATTCAGAGAAATGATACATTCTATGCTGGACGCATATAGTAGTATCGATTGTATTATATTATGTGATTATGTGCTTTTACTAAAATAGGCATCCGGTCACCGAGGGCACTTGAGTACGGTATGATGGGAACCGATTACTCGCCATAGACCAAAGGGGTGTAATTTTAGTAATTGGGTGAACCTCGAACCATCGTGAGTCTCAATTTGAGTATCGCGATATTATAATCCCATTGGGATCACTGATGCAGAGGTGGAATGTGGAATAGGCAGATTTTGATTTGTAATTCCCATTTCGATTTATGGAAGATCAGAGATTTCCATTGTTTTCGGGAAGATCGGAGATTTCCCTGTGATGAGAGGAAGCTTAGAGATAGGCATAAAGTAATTTGTAATCTCTACTTCCTGATTAAGAAATAGGCAAGTTTTGACTTGTAATTTCTTGTGTGTGAATTTTGATTGTGAATCTGGAATGATTCAGAGTTAACTCTTATTTTTGTGGTTACAATTAAATGAGTGAGTCGTAGGAATGGGAGTGGGGTAGATTCCCCGATTTGGAAAGGAGTTGTCGTACGGTAAGATGGGTGAGAACAGGTTTGAGTTATATGTTCATGTTTTAATTATTAAACTTTATTTTGATTTGAGTATTCTCACTAGGAGAAAGCCTAATGTTTCAAGTTGAATCTTCTTACCAGGTACAAGCTCCGGGAAGTAGCGGGAACGAGAGAAGAGAACTTTTGGAGAGATTCAGACTTAGAGATAACAAAGGATCTAGTTATTCTTTGATGTCTTTGGGACAGTTGTTTAGATAACTCGATTAATCTGATTGTTATGAGGTGATTAGATTAATAAGTTACTTAAGTAATGTCAGATGTATATAAAAACCTTACATTTGATCCTCAGGTTATATAAGTTTGAAAGTTTTGATCATAACTGGTGGAAATTTCAAGGTTTAAATTGACTCCGTTTTCAGGGTGTTTCATGATGTGTGCCTATTTGTGCCTCAAATCGGTGGAACACTACACCCACCGATTTTGTCTTTGACAAATCGGTGGCAACCTCTTCGGCACTTGTACTTTTTATGCAAAGTATATTTTTGATATCTTGCATTGACGGGGACATTCTCTGGAGATCAGAAATAGGTTGTTTGGTTTTTACATCCTTCTCAGGAAAGGTCTACACCAAAGTCTGCAGGTCAACTCTACAACACACAAAATACATCATGTACTATTCAAGGACAACCTGCTCTCCTACCCTTGCTTGACATGTGTCCCATGCATTTAATGCACATGGGACTATAATAAAGAGGAAGACCCTTTCCATGCAAGGACATAAGTTCCTGAAGATTTCTAAGTGGAAAAGTGCTCCATCGACAACCTTTCTTCTCTCTCTTTAAAAAGAATTGTTGCTGATTTTCTTAGTGTAATTTTCAATAGTTCTTTTCTTCTCTTTGTGTAAGATTGTTTGAACATATTTTAATTTGTTCTGTTCCGCAACAATCAAAAGTTTTCTTTGTGTAATTCTTGATTTTTTATCAATAAGAATTAAACTAAAGTAAAAATTGTGTGTATTGTATTCAACACCACCCCTTCTACAATACTTGGTACTGTTGCCATTGCATAGCATGAACCAACAAGTGGTATCAGAACAAGTTAGTTTAATCCAATAAACTTGATCTATGATGGCATCATCTTCATCTTTAAACAATGTTTCTTCTAAAAACTCTATTGCTAGATCATACGACAATGGCTCCATAGCCAAACCACCAAAGTTCAACCCCAATAACTTCTCTCTATGGAAAATTCGTATGATGCTCTTCTTAGAAGGAGTTGATACCATACTTAGTGAAGGACCCTTTATTCCTAATGTCTGGAATCGTTATAATGCTCAAAAGACAGATAAAGGAGAGGGTGTTGATGATTCTTCTGAGGAGGAAAGAACAACAGCTACTGGGAGATATGTCATCAAAGACACTAGTAAGTACAATGATGATGAGAAGCGTCTTGTAGCTCTTGACACTAAAGTTAGAGCCATCATTTCTCTCTCTCTCTGCCTGATGAGGTCTATCACTCTCTTGTGAACTTTTCCACTGCTAAGGAAATGTGGTCCACTCTGTGTGTTCTTTATGAAGGTACGCCTGAAGTGAAAAAGAGCAGAAATATTGTTTTTGTTAGAAAATATGAACTCTTCTCTTATGAGAAAGGATAATCGCTTTCAGACTACTACAATCGTTTTAATAGTCTTCTTAATGATCTTAAATTGTTGGGTCGCATTTATGATAATGAGGAAGTCTTGTGCAAGTGTATGGAATGTTTTCCTGATTTTTGGGAAAACATCTGCATTTGCATAAAGACAACCAAGGATCTTGACTTTATGCCTCTCACTGATCTTTATGAAACTCTCTTTGATTATGAGCAAACTAAGTTGCAACGGAAGTCCATCATTAAAGATATAAAGAGCTCTTCTCTAGCTTTAATAAGTGATACTTCCAAAAGACCTGAGTGCATCCATAGAATTAACTATCCTTCTTACTCTGACCACAACAGTCAGTAGATCCCAATGATCATTCAGAGGCATATCTTAGTGATGCTGATGATGAAGGTGAGGAAACCTCTGTTGATCAACTGTCAGATGGTATAGCCATGTTGGCAAGTTATTTTAAGTCTAAATCTGGCTTTTCTTTAGGTAAATCCAAATTTTCTAGAAAGCCTTCTCAAAATTTCCCCAAGCACTCCTCAAATGATAAATCAAATGAGGAATGCTTTTAATGTGGGAAGAAATGTCATTTGCTTCTGAGTCTAGAAGAAAGTTTTCTGAAAAATCCAAGACCTCTTCCTCTGGCCGATTTTCTTTAAAAAATCTAGCAGACCCAGGCCAGAAACAAATTTCTCTTCCACACAAAAATCCGGCCAACTCGTTTCTTCTGCAAACTCCAAACGTCCTGAAAAGTACAAAGCGAAATATAAGAGAGAAAGAGAAGGAAATGAATTTATTTCCAAAAATAGTAAAGTTCTGTTGGCCGAATCACATGACTGGGCAGATGAACCCACATCTGACAGTGATAAGGATATGGCCAACATATGCTTCATGGAAAAAAATAAATGACATGAATGACTATGAGGAACCTCCTTCCTCAATGGCTTGGGTCTCAACTGAGTGTTCTTCCTCGTCCACTCAGGTACATCCCTTTCTATCCCTTTCTGACGCTATAAAGATTGAAGCATTTGACTCTTTGACCATTGACTTATATGATGCTAAAGATGCTAAGAATAGGGCAAATGCTAAGATAAAATCTCTTTCTTCTCAACTTCAAATATGTCTTTCTTAACTCAAGCATTTTGATAAAATCAAGGCAGAGCTTGAAGATCTGAAAACCATTATCTTCACTCTTGCCAAGGAAAAAAATAAATTGCTAAAACGTCTTAAAAAGGGACAAGCGACTGTAAAAAGATGGACCAGTTCTTCTAAAAATTTAGAAAAGATATTTCAAGACCAAATGCCTTGTGATGACAAATCTGGACTCGGTTTTGAAAAAATAGACTTAGATCTTACTTTAGATGTCCATGCCCATGTTTCCTTTGTTCTTCCTTCCTTCTATGAGTCATCTACAATAATTCAAACAACTCTCAGTCTATGGACACTACTGACCTTTCTGAAGCCTTGAAGTTTTGAATGTTCATTAAAGCCAAAGGCAATACTTCACATCTTGAAGACGAGGAAGCCCAATGCTCAAATGACCTTTCCAAACCCATTCATCAGCTGATGAAATCCTTAACCATAGATGAAGCTTCCTCCTCTGAACCTAAGACTGCTAAAATTCCCAAAAAGAATCTCAGTCTTTGGGTAAAAGGTTGTATGTAGCTGAAAAAGGTAAATCATCTGCACCTATTGATTTTCCTTCAAAAAGAAACTTTTCTAAAAATGGTCATTTTCCAAATCAATCGGCTCCTCGATCTGTGAACATAAAGAAATCCAAATGTAAAGATTCCTCCTTCTCTTCTAATCCAAATATGAACAAAGGAATCTTGGGTTCGAAACCTCACTCATCTTCTACCTCTTCTGTCAAAACCATTAGAGTTGATGTGAAAGATCAAAACAAGGAAGTTGGTCAAAGCTCTAAAAAGGTTTTTGTTTATAGAAAATTCTATAAATGCAGAGACACTTTTCACCTTGCTAAAGACTGTCCAAAAGAAAGAATTGATAGATATAATGCTAAAGACTCTTCTAGTTCTTCTTCTAACCCAAAAGGACCCATCTCCAAATGGGTACCAAGGAAGTAAGTTTTCTGTGACTGCATGTCTACGGACATCAACAGATCTGGTATTTGGATAGTGGATATTCGCGACAATGACTGGCAATAAATCTCTTTTTATTAACTTTGTGTCTGCTAAAGGTATTTTTACTACCTTTGGTGATAACTCCAGAATAAAGTACTAAAGGTTATGAAACTCTCACAAATGGTTCTGTTACTTTTAATAAAGTAGCATATGTTGAAGGTTTGATGCACAATCTCTTGAGCATAAGTCAGTTGTGTGATATGGGGTACAAAGTAACCTTTGAGTTGTCTATGTGTACCGTTACTGACAAAAGTATGCAAGTTGTGCTATTCGGCTACATAAAAGAAAATGTCTATGTTATGGACATGGGGCAAAGCTCTTCTTTCGGAACAAACAACTGTTTTGTCTCTGAATGTTCTGCTAAAAGAAGTTGGGTTTGGCACAAGCGTCTCTCTCATCTCAACTTCAAGACTCTAAATGTTCTTTCTAATAAAGAACTTGTCACTCGAATGCCAAAGCTATCATTTGTGAAAGAAAACCTATGTGCTGCATATGATAAAGGAAAACTGACAAAATCATCTTTCAAGTCCAAACAATGTTTTTCAATTTCTCTACATCTTCAAATGCTTCACATGGATCTATGTGGACCATTCAGCACTTCCAGCCTTGGTCGAAGAAGGTACATATAGTTATTGTTGATGAATTTACATGTTACACTTGGGTATTCTTTCTCATGTATAAGAGCCACTACTAAAGAAATCATGAAGTTCATCAAGAAGTCTGAGAGTTAGGATGAAAATTAATAATGATTATAAAACAAATAACATCAATTTCAAATTGAGATTGAAGTTGTAGTAGACTAAATAACTTACATTTAATAATATAAGTTTATATTGTCCATGAAGCTTATTGGATAATTAGTCACATTTTATTCATGAAATAGATTGGATGGATATTAGTTTCGATACGGAAAAATCGATCCATTTTAAGTACATTTGATCAAATAAGTACATTAGATACCTTCATGGTCTTGAATCTTGATATGTTCAACGATCTTCACGACTTATTTAGACAATATCTTCTCTTGTTCTTTCTTTTGTTTGTGACACTTTCTACCCCAAAAAAAAACATATAAAGTACACATAACATCATATAGCTTAGCAATAGAACATAAGTCCATACCTTAGATAATGAGAGAAAGTGTGAGAGAAAAGTTATTGGACAACAAACCAAACCATTAGGTAGTCCAGTAAAAATGAAGAACCACAAGGTAGAATAAATATGGGTAAATGAATAATTAATTAACATAAATAAGGGAAAATGAATAGTTAATCAACCTTAAAAAGAAAAAATGAATAGTTAAATAACATAACTTCAATGTGTACGTAAAAGTACTAAAACATTCATACCTTTAATGAAAATATCATTTACATATGAGGACATAAAAGTCTTTAACATTATTAATATTTTTAAAAACCAAAAAATTGAGAAAATTTAGAAGCCTCATTTCTACTTCCTAAGAATGTCATGTCATCACCCCAAGGTTCTCCTTTAATATATATATATATATATATATATATATATATATATATATAGAGAGAGAGAGAGAGAGAGAGAGATTTATAGTTAAATATTCTTTTATAATTTATTAATTATGAATTTAAACACATGCTGATTATCTATAATCCGCCAGAAATAAGCGACGGACAAAAGTCGCCGGTGATATATAAATCCTTAAGAAGTCTCCAATGGTAGAAAACCAAATATTAGTTTTCTTCATGTTTTTGGGTGTGTTTGCTTTATCTTAAATGATAGAGAAAACTTGGGAAAATTTGATCCTAAAGCTAATAAAGGAATCTTTGTGCGATATTCTCTCACCTCTAAAGCTTTTAGAGTGTACAATCTTCGGAGGAAATGTATAGATGAATCAATTCATGTCAAGTTTGATGACTTTAAAGTATCATCTCTCTCATGTGATGATGATGAAATGAACAGATGTATCTCCTCTTGTATTGGTGATGGTCCCCGGTTTATATCACCAGACCAAATTCCTTCAATACCTTCTCCTCAAAGTCCGCTCTCCCAAAATAATGATCCTTCCACATCTTCAAACCCTTCTTCTAATCAAGAAGAAAATTCCTAGCCGATCCAAACTTCCCAAAACCAAGACATTCTCCCAATCACCTCAGCTTCACAACCACCATATATTCCCTCCTCATGTGGTCCAGCCGAAGTGCCGAACTACCATTTTTCACTCCTAAAGATTTCCCTTCTACCTCTCAATCACAACCCTCCTTTCCTCCAGCATTGCCTCCTGCTATCAAATGGACCAAGGACCATCCAATTGATCAAATAATTGGTGATCACCAAGCTGGTGTCCAAACTAGAGGAGGAATAGGCAACATCTATCTCTATGTGAACTTGCTGTCCATTATAGAACCAAAAAGAATTGACGAAGCTCTAGCTGATCCATGTTGGATCACTGCAATGCAGGAAGAACTCTCTCAGTTTGAAAGGAGTTAAGTATGGAGACTGGTTCTCGTCCTTCTAGAAAAATAATTATAGGAACTAAGTGGGTCTTCAGAAACAAAATGGATGAAGAAGGCACTGTGATTAGAAATAAAGCCAGGCTGGTAGCTCAAGGCTATTTGACAGGAAGATGGAATTGACTATGATGAAACTTTTGCTCTGGTTTCCAGACTTGAAGCAATAAGAATATTCCTTGCTCATGCTGCCTACAAGAATTTCAGAGCCTTCCAGATGGATGTCAAGAGTGCATTCTTCAATGGAGAATTAGTTGGAGAAGTCTATGTGAAACAACCTCTTGGATTTGAAGATCCCTCTCACCCTGACTATGTGTACAGACAAGATAAGGCTCTATATGGCCTTAAATAAGCTCCTCGTGCCTGGTATGATACTCTGGCACGTATTTCCTCCTGAGAAATAAATATTATCAGGGTATGATAGACAATACTCTTTTCATCAAGCAAACTGCAGGTAATCATATTCTTGTTCAAATCTATGTGGATGATATCATTTTTGGTGCTACTGATGAATCACTATGTGATGAGTTTGCTTCCCTCATGAAAAGTTAATATGAGATGAGTATGATGAAAAACTGACATTTTCTTGGGTCTCCAAGTAAAAAAAACTTATGAAGGAATTTTTATAAATCAAAGAAAATACATTCGTGATCTTCTAAAAAAATTAAATTTGACAATTGCTCTACCATGAAAACTCCTATCGCACCACCTCTGAAAAGTGATGCTGATCGAGATGGTGTATCTATTGATGTTACGAATTTTCGAGGTATGATTGGGTCCCTTCTTTATCTTACTGCTAGTAGACCTGATATAATGTTTGC
This sequence comes from Saussurea involucrata, assembly GCA_033807775.1. Classification (NCBI taxonomy): domain Eukaryota; kingdom Viridiplantae; phylum Streptophyta; class Magnoliopsida; order Asterales; family Asteraceae; genus Saussurea; species Saussurea involucrata. The sequence continues at coordinate 51,348,605 of CM066321.1, forward strand.
TACTTGTCTTTGTGTGCGTTATCAAGCCAATCCTAAGGAATCTCATCTGGCTACGGTTAAACGCATTTTTCGGTACCTAAAAGATACCATGCATCTGGTTCTTTGATATCCCAAAGACTCATGTTTTGATCTAATCGGGTATTTGGATTCTGATTTTGCAGGATCAAAAGTTGATAGAAAAAGCACTACTGGAAGCTGCAAACTCTTTGGTGGTAAACTTGTTAGCTGGTCTAGTAAGACACAAAATTCAGCTTCCACTTCCCCTGCTGAAGCTGAATATGTAGCTGCTGGTAGTTGCAGTGCTCAAATCCTCTGGATGAAGAATCAACTAAGAGACAATAATCATATATATTCTCATGTACCAAATCTATGTGATAACTCAAGAGCAATTGTTATTGCAAACAATCCTGTTCTTCACTCCAGATCAAAGCACATTGACATCAGATATCACTTTATAAGAGATGAAAATTCTAAGGGTGATACCGACTTACATTTTATCTCCACCGACCTTCAACTCGTAGATCTCTTCACAAAACCTGTGAATGAATCTCGGTTCAACTTTCTCATTGGAGAACTGGGTATGTTAAACTTTAATATCTAAGGGGTATTTATGAAAAATTCTCTAAGCGGACATTGACAGAAAATCATCCTGGTCTCTTCAGCCAAACCTAAAATCGGCTATATAAACTTGGCTGAACCCTCTTTCAGCCATAACCACACTATAAACTCGCAACTGACATCTCCGAAAGCACATCTCCCAAAACTGTCCTAACCCTTCCTTTCACCGATATCGCCAACTCGCCCTTTCACATCGGCACGTTCTCCGCCGACACCCTTCCTTTCCCCCAAACTCATATTATATCGTTGTACTCCGCCGCAGTGCACCATCGAAGCCCTCTGCCGGCTCACCCTTTTACCGACACACGCTCTTCCGAACAAAACCACATTGGCACGCTCCCCGGTGCCAACGCTCGCCTCCGTCATAGCCGATGATACTTATATTGGTTGTCGTCCCCTGCCGATACTCGTGTTCTACATATCCACCGATATATCTCGCCCATCTGCCGAACAACTCCGCCGAACCTCATCGGCTCCGAACTTGGCCTTCGCCGACTTATCACTACCGATCGTCAAGATAGCCGAAACTCATCCCCGTCGATACTACGTTCTGTCGATCGACAACCACGTAGAATCCTCTCTGCCGACCTTATCCAATGGCTAGCTTTCTCTTGCCGATTCCCTCTCTCACATGTCCTTATCCTCTCCACTATTCGAGGATGACATAACCCCTCTCACCCATGTCACATGTCAGTTAAGACATGTCTTTTCCACTACCCCATAACCCTATTTTCCCTCTAACCGCCTATTTTTAAACTCTTGTCATTATTACCCTTACAAACTCTAATTCTCTCACCCTTTCACCTTCCTCACCACCCTCTCATATAAATACTCACACCAGGGCAATCCTTCTCACTTTACCATCTTCAACCTCTCAACTTTCTCTCTCAATAACAAACCTGCAACTTCATCCTTTTCATCTTTTCTCTGCAATGGCGTCTTCCACAACACCCGTCAAAGCTTCAAAAGCGCACAAACTCACCATTTTTCCTCCTCCTACATCTCACGACGACCTCATCTTCAATCCTTGGAACCATGTAGGAAGATTTGAAGTTGATCCAACCCATTCGGATCACTCACCCGTACCCTTTTTCTTGCAAAAATCTCCCCTCCAATATGCTTTCACCAAGTCACTTAAGATGAGACAAATGCTCATTGGAAACTTTTTGTTATCGTGTGTCTACGATAACAAAGCTCGCCAAATCTCGCCGTCTATCCTCTCGGATTAAAACGAGCACGACCTTACTTTTGGGGTCGAAGATGTTCGTTCCGCTCTTCATCTACCCACTTACCCATTCTATGAACCATTTCCTCTCGGAACGGAACATGCAGATGTTCATGCGCTTAACTACAAACCTGGTAAGAATGACAAAAGTCCAGACACACTTCTACGTAAGAGCATGGGTGGGGTATGGAATTTCTTCTTCTCTCGTGTTATCTTACGTCCTAGCCGCAAAACTGGGGGCTACGACCACCCCCTCTTACATTACCCAGCTTGCCGATGCACTAATTTTTCAAAGAAATCTTGACTTTTCCCACTATTTCTTTGAGGAATTGATAAGTTTCATCCCTCCCCCCAAAAGACCAAATGTGGCCTACCCAAGGTTCATCTCCCTGATCATTCACAAAAAATGGCCAAAGAACTTGAAGCCGGTCGAAAATCGGCCTTGCCGATGTTTACATATGATTACATTCCGCCGATAATGAGCAAACCCATTCTCAACCGTGGTCAAAATGACACCGATTGGCCACTCCTTCAAGGTATGTCTTCTTTCGTAAACACTCCCGATCTGCAATGAGGAGATGTCGCACCATCTCATCCAGCCACCGATTCTCAAAAATTGGGGGCTGTTGAAATTGTCCATACCCGGCCCGGGGAATCTGCTAAACCAAAGCCTACCTTCTCCATTGCCTCTCGAAAGGCTTCAGTTGTACAGACGGAGACCCACAAAATTCCTTCACCCAGTTACTCATTAATGGATGAAGATGAGTTGGATGTCTCTCTGGTCCAAGGTGTCGTCTTTTCACTTCACGGCCTTACACCTGACCGTTCCTTGGTCGATGTTTCTGCACAACCCCATGAAGGGTTGGCTACTCACGAAGCCGTCTGGAGGGTTTCATCTCATTTTTTGACTATCTCTTCCAGGATACTCCACAGGTTACTCATACTTTTGAAGAACGGGATCCCTCCCCGGTTATAAACAAAGAGGTTCCGCAATAATCTTCTCTCGGCCGATCAGCAAATAAATAGGTCGATCATTCTCAGTTATTGGTAGGCGACATCGACAAATCGCCCCGCCGATCCGACTCACCACCCCACCGATAATCCGACTCGTCCTCCGGCCAAAGTGCTCAACCCCGTCGATCCCTATCTCCCCACCGATCCACTACACCCTGCCGAACCTCCTCCCCCCTATCCCCCACTCCCCAACGATCTCATACTCCCCATCGATCACCCACACCTCAACCCTCTACGGATGGATCCTCTTCAACCAACCACCCAGCCCCACCTACCCAATTATTGACTGATTGCTAACCTCCCCTACTCACTCCTCAAGAACTTTACCTCATCACCCACCTACTCCCACTCATCCCAGATTCCAACTCCCCAACCAAAATGAACCCCAAACCTCATACGCTACCGCCCGCTTCCCAACCGATCTCCTTGAAGATGTTCGTGATGCTAATCGGCAGCATAGGTTGGTTGGGAGTCAGTTTGAAGCCTTCAAACAGGTTATCGTTAGCTTCATCTCTTAGACAAATAAGCGGGTTCGGTCTTTAGAGGATCAACCTTCATGGGCCGATTTGGATACTTATCTTTGTGGTCTTGCTCAGCCGATGACCGACTCTATGGCTGATATGGGTGCTCAGCTCAAGTCCCTCCTAGACTCCAACACCAATATAACCTTATATGTGGTAGCATTGAAAGCCGCTTCCGATGCTCGAGATTCTGAAGTCCGTCGACTGCAAACTGAGGCTCAGACTCAGAAAGATATCAACTCTCAACTTCTAGCTTCTTTTCAGTCTCTTCATCAGAAGGTAGATAATTTACCCAAAGCTAAGGACTGGGACATTGAGTTGGACAACTATGTGTTTGGGGATGATGACTGAGAAGTGTTGCAAAGAATAGCCTGCCGTCTTGATCGGGTTTCCGACTTTCTTAGGGTTTCTTCCCCGTCGGCCGCTAAGGGGGAGAAGCCAAATAGGGCACCTCAAAAGCCCTACATTAAACCTACATTTTCCAGCGGCTAACAGGAACAACCTACACGAAAGTGGCAATCGGCACGCGTCGACCACCTTCAATCAGCAGTAGCCGATCTCACCTCATCGGTTCCAGCCGATCACCATCAAATATCAGCGGTAGCCGATCCCTCTCTATCGGCTATGGCCGATGACCCGAAACCAACAGGAACCAATCCTCCATCTGAGGGGGAAAAACAAAACAAAGAAAAAGGAATTGGCGGTCCATCTAAGGGGGAGTTATCCGGACCGGCCGAAGAGAAGAAGAAGAAAGATAAAGGAAAAGAAAAGTTATCAGCTGAGGAAGAGGCCAAAAGGGTCAAGGAAGAAAAAACTGCAAAATACAAGGCCACACCCTCACCCTCCAATGCTGACAGACTCAAACTCCAACCTCTTTCTTTCAAGATAATTTCTAATCTTGGTCTCTCTAAAACTGAACTAAAGGAACCTGCTGAGCTTTAAAGGAGATTAGATGCTGATAAGGAGCTCTCCCTGAAAGTTGCTGGTGAGGAAGCTCCTGAAAAAGAAGACCCAATCCTAGCTCAACTCTCTGAGCTTCAAAACTTAGAGGGTTCGGCTAAGGATGTTGACGATCAGAAGGAAAGGGACTTGAAATGGTACAAACGGATTTTGATGGAGAGGTTCAACAAGTTGTCGAGAAAAAACTCGGCACAGCCAAAGGCTCCAAGACTGACATCCGATTGATATTAACTCGGGCCGATGGGACTATGCAAAACATAAGATTTTACAATCTTGATCAATATGGCCTCTTCGAGTGGTATGAGATCGTCGAATGCCTAAAATTCTCAAAGAATCGGTGTCGGGCTGAAGCAAACAAGTACTTGAATGGGCTTCTGTACATAGTGAAGAGAAAAAAAAGAGAATATGATGTGGTTCAAACTCCAAAAGAAGAGGCCCAGATCAAGAGATTCAAAGAAATCTACTTCCGTGTGCTTTCACCCTCTTCATATGCGGCTTAGGAAATTGTCTTCAAGGATCTTGCAGCTAAAAGAATTGTGCCAGATGTCCAAAATATAAAGTTGGATGTTCCGACTATACAGCTCTACCCCTCTTCCAAAGTGATCACTTGCTAGTTCGGGGTATCTACTTTCATAACCGAAGAGGTATTCTCAGCTTGTTCAGGGCCGATGAAATCCCCATAGCCGACTCTATTTTCTTGGAAGGCATCCTTTCCATCGTTCCCAACATTCTTGAATCCACTTACCTCCGACAAGACATTCAAGCTGAACACCAAAGAAGTAAGAAGAAATGATCTTGTAGTTGTAATTTTCATTTCTTATCAATTGTACTTGTAATTTTCCATTTTGCTACTTCAAGTTTTTTAATACAAATACACTTTTGGTATTCTTAGTTTGTAAAGCTATACTTTATTTTTTTCATTCATTTGTAAATGTCGGATACACTTACCAAATCCAAAAAGAACAAAAAGAATGGCCTATGTGAAAAGAACCTAAAAAGAGTAAACAGGGTCAAAATGAATAATTCAGTATGTTACTCCTTTATTTCTTAAGTATGAATGTCATCCTCAAATAGGGGAGATTGTTGGGTCACCTAAGAGTTGAAGATGACCTCCCGGTCTTTCATTCTTACAACATTCCATACTTCGAATATTTTAGGTTATTTATAGCAGCTTAGTGGTACATCAAATGTTCGGCGAAGTCAAAGATCAACCGAAAAACAAAGAAGAAGTGTGTCTGTCAATGCGGATTGAAGATGGACTTCTCAGTCATTATTTAAGCTGCTCTTGTCGATTTGCTCCTCATCATCGGCCACGTTCTACTTCTCTCATTGGCTAGGATGATCCTACCGATCACACATTATCGGCCAGATGATGTGTTCCGATTTATGCCCCAAATCGGTGGGAACCTCTTCGGCCAGTTTGCACTTGTACTTTTCCTGCAAAGTATATTTTTGATATCTTGCATTGATGGGACATTCCATAGAGATCAGAAAAAGGTTGTTTAGTTTTTACATCCTTCTCATGAAAGGTCTACACCAAAGTCTGCAGGTCAACTCTACAAGACAAAAAGGACATCATGTACTATTAAAGGACAACCTGCTCTCTTACCCTTGCTTGACATGTATCCTATGCATTTAATGCACATGTGACTATATAAAGATGAAGACCCTTCCCATGCAAGGACATAAGTTCCTGAAGATTTCTAAGTGGAAAGTGCTCCATCGGCAGACTTTCTTCTCTCTCTTTAAAAAGAATTGTTGTTGATTTTCTTAGTGTAATTTTCAATAGTTCTTTTCTTCTCCTTGTGTAAGATTGTTTGAACATATTTTATCTATTCTGTTTCGTAACAGTCAAAAGTTTTATGTGTGTAATTCTTGATTTTATATCAATAAGAATTAAATTAAAGTAATAATTTTGTTTGTTGTATTCACCCCCCCCCCCATTCTACAATACTTGGTATTGTTGCTATTGCATAGCTGGGACCAACACAAGTCCCTAATCCTATTATGCTTAAGTCTTTAAGTCCGACCCAAAATGGTGTGCAAGAATCCTATTCTTACCTTGCCTTTGCAAGATTAAAGAGAGTGCCCCATTTTAGCACGACCCACCCTCGATGATCAAAGTGTTGACAAGTGCCAATTTGGAAAGCATCTCAAACTTAATATTTTTGTCAGGGGAAATTTGTTTGAATTTACCACTTTTTCTTGCTCAATAAACCCTTCCATCATTACATGATTAAACCAGAATCAAGGTTGGAGGGGGATCACAGAGATTAGTTAAAACCCTACATTCCTTAGGTTGTTTGCGCCTTTGTGACAAAACTAGTAAAATCTTGCAATAATATACTAAGATCCTATTACTCAAGATTGATGGTCCTTTTATATCTTATATAAATCCTCAAAGCTTGATTTGATCAAAACTTCTTTTGATCTGTAACACTCCTTTTACTATATCTTTCAAAACTCCTTTTGAACAATATATGATATCTTTCAAAAGTTCTTTTGCACAATATATAAGCATGCATCACATACATGTATAAATCATTAAATATAAACATACATAATGCATAATATATGTCAAATGATTATAGCCTTATCCTATGTGATATTCATAGAGCCATCTAGAATATCAATACAAAATAAGTCATATGGTTGCTAAGCCTTCAATATATTCAAGTCATGAACTCTTCATGGCTCGTTCTTCTTTCTTTTTTTATTCTACTTCTAATGTACATTATATTTATAGAAGAAACCTCGAGTTACATTCGAGGGGAGTGGATGAGAAAAGAAGATACAAGACAAATATAGAGATAGGCATGACATGTGAGTCGTATTTATTGAATAAATTTACAACCATGACTAATGAGCATAACCATTCACCAAGCAAATGCATAATCCATACACAGTTATGTAAATATAGCATTTGCATGAATATGTCTAAATCCGATGTCAATATTGGATGTCTATATCCAATATCCAATTCATATTTCCATACAAAATCGGATGCATAATTCGGATGTCCATTTCGGATGTCTAATTTCGGACTCAAAATCCGAAACTCAAATCTAGACACCAAAACCGAATGTACAATACGGATCGGTTCTAAAAAAAGGGATTTATTAAAATCAGATATTGGCTAAAATCAGATTTTCTCTAAAACAAATTATGGCCATAAATGATTGTTCAAATCTGATACTCATTTGGATGTCTGAGTCTGATGAAAATATTATTGATCGGATCAAATCATTTTCAACTATATTTCTATTGAACAACACAAACCCGAAAATTGAAACTATTTCAAGAAGCCTTTTGATTCTTATACCCAAGATTGAGAACGATTTTTTAGATATTACGAAACTAGATTTTCAAAACAAAATCATGCCCCTAACATTTTATTCAAAATAAATAACATGCATTTTGAGATAGAACTATATATATAGGGGTGGGTTCAAACGAGAACACTAACTATTTAAGTAAACACGAGAACAACCATTAGTTTACAAAATCATGCATGATTCACGTACAAAATCATATATGGTTAGCGCGACTTTGCTTCACGAGTTAAGTCGCGGCCAAAGTTGCCCGCAACTAAATTTTTGTTGTTAATGTAAAATCACATGTGATTTTGCAAATGATCTTTTGTTTTCATGTTTTCTTAAATACTTAGCCTTGTGGTTTGAATCTTCCTTTCTATCTCTCTTTCTCTCTCTCTCTCTCTCTCTATATATATATATATATATAAATATATATATATATATCAAAGTAAACAACACTTGCATGAAGTATAAATATTTATTAGACAAACCATCCTAAAGTTCTGCAAGAGGCTCTGATACCATTTTGCAATACAATGTAACAATCCAAAAATCTGTAACATGCATAAGAAATAAAATATCTCAAAACGGGTCCCAATAAAGTTCATAATCAATCAGAGTTTACAAAAAACTTGCAGCGGAAAAAGAATACACTTCCACAGCCGAGAATTCTAAAATCTAACATACTACTAATAGTAAAGAACTATAATGCTCTAAACTTGATTGTCTCCATCTCTAAGCATTCTTACCTTCTCATTCCGTTTGGAAGAAGCACCGCTAATCCTCTTTCCTGAAAGTGGTTTTATTTTTTGAAAAGTGAGGGTTAGACCATGTGGCCAAGTGAATTCCCTCTAAAGATAGTTTATACAAATCATTGCATAAAAATAGTGATTAATTCGCCATAAGGCCCGGTAATAATTCAACATCAGATAAGGGTATTTGTACAATGTTCATAGACCAAATTCAACCATTGATAACAATCGCGATCGGGGCCCAAGCAGACTCCCCTTTCGTCTCCAGGCCCCAAGCAGAGTCCTCATTCGTTCGTGTACAGGAAACAGATTCCATGCCTACGGGGTTTATAATTTAACTCCCAAGGGATTGTTAAAATCCCAAGTTACACTAATCCCACTGTGCAACCTGACTCCACATAAGCATACTAAGAAGGCTAATAACTATGTAGCTATGCATGTATATTTAGAAAAACAGTTCATAGAATGTGAGTGTACCGTTCCCAAGATATTTATTTCATGCGAGAAATAATGATGCATTTATAAGTAAAAAGTGTTATTCCAAGATCAAACAAGAGTAGAGAGAGAAATCTAGAGAGAGAAGTACGTCATCTATTACTCTCAATATATGAATTGTTCGATACAAAAGCTCAACACAAGGGTTTATATACCCCTTGACTAGACAAAGTCAAACTACACTTATTACAAAAGCATTACATAATAAGCCTTGATTACAACATACATGTAGCATTAACAATCTCCCCCTTTGTAATCAAGGGCGCTCGAATCTTCTGTGTTGGCGATTATTGCCAATCAAAATTTCCAAGCGTCTTAGAGTTTTCCGGAAGTTCAGCCTTGTGTCGATTGTTTCTATTGTTCTCCTCAAAAGTCTGATCTCAGCATTATTAACCTGGTAAGCATTTCTTCTTGTTTCCAAGAACTTATTTATAACTTCCTTCAGTCTGTGATCTAACTGAAATCGGATGATCTTCAAAGTTCCATCAGAATACTTACCAATTTCTTCAAAACTGAGAAAACGTCTAACACCTGATTGATCTCTATACACAATCCCATAAGGGTCTTCTACAATAGAAAAGAAAGGATAACTGTCAATATTCGGCAAATCTCTATCAGGTCTTTTCACATTGACTACTGGCTGGAAGCTTTCAACAACAAGCTGGAAGTCAAAGCATCTATAGAATCTGACTTGACGGCGTAAGAAACGCTTGACTGCTTCCAGAGCCCTGAGGATATCATCAGTTCGAATAGTCATGTCTCGAAATTGATGATAGATTACCTCAAAGTCATCAATAGATAGATCATTAAAGTCTGCTTCAGAGAACCGATATCTTTGACAATCTTAACGTTCAACATAAAATATTGGATACCAAATTCTGACAAAGTTAGCTATCTCCACCTTAAGTACCCTTACGATTCCATGCTTCGAGAACACCAGAAGTCTTCCTTGACGAATACACTTGATGAACATCAGATATTCGTACTGATACCAATCAGGCTCCTTTTCAATACCCAGAATTGCATGAATATTCACTCTTCTTCTTTTCTTGACATAAAAATTCCGTTTAGTGTCTTCAAGAAAAGCAGACCTCATTCTGGTTGCTTGGTATCTTTCTTCAAGTCTTTGCATTCGTTGTTGTCTATTCAATGCGGGACCTGGTTGAAGAATGCTAGGTGGAACATTTAGAGATTGAACAGGAATTTCTGAGTTAGCTCTAGACGACTAACCCTGAATAAATGTTCTTTCTGAAGTAGTGGTGGTCGGAGCTGGAACAACAGGAACAACCGGGGAACTTGGTTGAACTGGAACTTCTGGATCTTGAACTGGAGAATGTGGTAAAGGAGATTGGTGACCAAAATCTTCATTGTCTGATAAATCTCCATAAAGCATGTTAACAACATCATTATCATTCTCATCAACTTCAACATCAACTTCTGTATCTGATATAACTATGATATCATCTTGATCTTCTTCTTTAATCTTCCAAAACTTATCAAATTTCCTTTGAACATCATCATCAGAATCAATCTCAACATAGTTAGAGAAGAAATTACGCATATCATCAAAGTCTTCAGACTCATGCACGTTTGAAGTCTCCGGACATCCAGTTGAAACAGGTGCAGAATCTGGATCAACATAAACAACTAGTTGCAAATTATTTATGTTCACGAGCTCAACATAGTTAATATCTGAAGCCATAGCCATCAAATCAACTTCATTTAATAACTCATCAACTAGATTTTCTAGATCAGCTTCTTCATCTCTTTCCTCATTCGCCCTTTCCTCATTCACCCTTTCTTCAGTAACATTTTCAGTTGTCTCTTCAATCACACTTTCTTCAACTCTTCGTCTCTTAGAATTCTCCCCCTCATGAGCTTGATGACCCGGATCATCTTGGTCATGTCTACGCTTAAGAGACGAACCAGCAGTAGATCGACAAGTTTCTTCATGTGAAGCCACTCTTTCAGAAAGCGTAGAAAGGGCATCTGTCATCAACTTTAAGCCCTTCTGAATTTCAGTAAAACCATCTTTAACCTCAGCTCTGAAAGATTGGAACTCATTCACCAATGAAGATACGCGAGGATCAAAAACTGGCACCGGGGTAGGAGTAGAAAGCGGAGGCGGTGTTGGTTGAAAATTTCGAAGCAGAGAAAGAAGATCTTTATCTTGATGCTCTGGAGAAGACATAGATAATAATCGCGCGTAGAGCATATCAGAAAGTTCTGAAATCGGAATATCCTGAATACCCTGTTGCGATGTAGGGGGAGCTTGAACTGAAGGCTGAATTGGCGGTTGATAAACTGGTCGACTTGAAGGTTCCCGAATAACAACACCCGTCGGTCGTCTAATCGGAATATCAACTGGAATCTCAGGAATATCTGATACTTTCCCTTTACCCTTCAGCATTGCCTTCATTTTGAGTAACTGCTCATTCTTTTCGGCATCCATTCGGTCATTCATCGTCTTCAATAGCTCATCAAGTGTCATTGTGCCCGACGTTCCTTGAACTGTCATAGTTGCTTCTTGACCTGTGATATTTCTATCAGATGCTCTAGTAGCTCGAAGATCAAGTTCATTTACCTCAAAATTTGCCACATTTGTATTTATCGGAACGGTATCTGTCGTGTCAACCGTATTACCTTCCGATAAATTTGTTCCAGAAACATCTATGACCTCAACTGTAGATTCTCAAAAAACAGATTCACCAAAATCCATATCTCCACCATTTCCACCATTATCATCATCATCAACATCTTCATCATCCGCTTTGTCATCATCATCATCACTTTCAGAACTACTGGAGACATCATCTTCTTCACTTTGAAGTTGTTGTTCTTCTTGTTCAGATTCTGCTTGAACATCTTGCACTTGAAGTTCTATTCCATGTTCTTCACAGTATTCAATAACCTCTTCATCTTCTGGATCTGCATATGTCTGAATAAGCTCCGGTGGAATAGGCATAAAATGATCAAATGAACGTTTCTGCCTGTTTATATAACTCATTTCAAAATCAGGAGCTTGAACCCAGTTATGTCTTCTTGGAATGTCTCGATTACTCCTTAGCATGCTCCAGACAATTAGCTCCATAAACCAAATAAATGGTATAAACTTTCGTTCCTTGAACGTGCCTTTAGGATACACAAGTTCACACAACTCGGTCCAAAAGATAAGAGCATAATCCACATGCAAATCATGTATAATAGCATGAAAAACACGTAAGTAGTGAAGACTGGCGTTATCTGTACCAGAATGTTTGGAAGTCAAACATCTATTGATGACTGAGCACAACGCATACCAGACTGGTGGAAGACGTGCCTTCTCGAATTGACTAACCATAGTCAAAGTGCCAACATATCCTAAATCTCGAATCCCAGCTAAAATCTCTTCTTCCGGAGGATAATCATCAAAATCTGTGCGTCCCGGTCTCGAATCAGCTTCTGGAAGACGAAGTATTAAACGAAGACGACGATAATCCAGAAAAGTCTCAAACTGATCTATCTGAATCGAGAATCGAGGTAGTGAAGCATTATCTATTTTTCTGATCGAGTGCCAGGCTTGTTGCAGATAAACTTAAGGAATTCCATGACGTGCCGTTAACGCATAACTGATTGGATGACCTCGAAGAATGGAAAGAATAATCGAATGGATTCTCACTCTGTCAAGATTGACATAGTGATTGTTTGGCTTGTAAGGCAAGACATACATTCCGCGTGGGAAAACATCTTCCGGAGAACTCCTTCTGGCAGACAGATCAGCACCCGAAGAAGGAACAGAAGGAAGAGGTCGATCTCGAGAAGCATGATCAGATGGTTGATTCTCATCCTCGTGAACCTGATTATCTGGATTGTCATTTAAATCCATGTATCCCCTAAGACATAGGCAAACAAGGTATAAAACATAAGCAAGAAACACTATGAAAGAAAATAGAATAAAAGAAAATTGTGAAATAATAAAAAAATAAAAATTCTAAGTCTAAAATGCGCCATAGTCTGTGGCGCAATGCAAGAAATGCGCCATATGCTGTAGCGCAAATCTGAGATAGACAAAAATCAGAAGAAAAACGCCATAGGCAATAGCGCAAAATGAGAATTGCGCTACCAGTTGTGGCGCAAAGTGGGAAATTGCGCTAAAGGCAGTGGCGCAATTCTCACTTGATGATAGATATGCAAAACGCGATAGACATCAGATCGAATCAAAACAAAAATTAGGAAAACTAGAGATGTTCATAGGCATCGATTTAATATATATTCACATTCTAAACATAAATCGATCCTAAACACACTCAAATGAAACCCTAATTTCAACTAAAAAAAATTTGAAATCGATGAACACTGCACAAATCGATTTAAATGTATGAAACAGAGTATAAAATCGATTAAGAAATGATGAAATAACAAGGAAGAAGGGTTCGAAATCATACCTGGAATTGAAGAACAGTACCCACAATCTCAGAAATTGAATCGAATATGATACTGAGTTCGAGAGAATTACCAGAGAGAAACCGCAATAAAATTCAAGTGAAAGTCAACAAATGGTCAAAACCCTTTTATAAACCCTTTGAAAACCGATTTTTTTTAATAAAAAATTCAAAAATACTGAGTTAATGTGATTTGCGCCACCTAAGGTCGCGCAAATCTTGATTTGCGCCACTAAGGGTAGCGCAAATTAGACTTAAACGTATTTTTGCATTTTTCAAAAAAATGAGTTTTCTCATTTTAGACTTCTTTCACTCCCCCTACACAAATGCATTAGATACTCTCAGATTAAAATGGCATTTGGAGAACTTACCTGAAGAAAATATCAGAAACCCGTACCTGCTCAAACTTTGTACCGACAGATACGTACCATTCAGCAGAGTGTGCTCCCCCTCAAATAGAGAACCTATGATATTTCTTCCCTTCAAAATAATATCTCATGAACTCTCTCCCCCTCAGAATTAGATTAACTTTTGAAATCGCTCCCCCTCAAAATCACACACAGTATAACTCCACACATCACAGTATGAAACATTTCACGTAAAACATCAGTTATGGAAACTGAAATACATTAAATTATATAACATAACTACTAACTATAAAATGTTTGAACACCGAACAAATAAAATTCAACTCAGTGAAAGTAGACATGTTTTTCAAGCAAATGACATCAAATGCATGCTTTTGGATTCAGAAACAAGTCATGCTTGCATATCAAGTTACAATTTGTTCAGTTTCAACCTCTTATTAAATCTATTTGGTGTGCTAGCATGCGAAATATGATTTGAAACAATCAAATGTACTTCTGAAACCTATAAGAATACTTTGCTCTTACTCACACTATATGACGAAATCAGAATTTCCACAAATTTATAAGTTTATCGCGACATTGTAATTTCCCCAAGATTTAAGAGATGTGTGCTCATTGGCATCTTTTATTTTGTGCACATTGGCATCTTTTTATCAAAAAGGTTTATTAAGACTAAGATACACCGTAAACGTAACTTTTTATCTGGTTCTATAGCAGGATTTGGGTCAGCCAATCCCAGACCAGTTGGTCTTAGGGGCTAGGTGTCAAGCACCCCTTGGAACTTACTCTCCCAAACCAGAAAGGCTATATCGATATATCCTAATCCCATCTGTACCAGTAGAACATGGCTTTCTATCTGGTTCTATAACAGGATTTGGGTCAGCCAATCCCAGACCAGTTGATCTTAGGGGCTAGGTATCGAGTACCCCTTGGGACTTAATCTCCCAAACCAGATAGGCCACAAGCACAAACTTTCAAACCTAATGATTTTTTTTTATTTTTTTTATATATATTTCATCTCAATCGCTTGGTTATAAAACTTTGTGCTTCCCTCATATTTTCATTTCCATTCTTCATTCTGACAAATAGGCTTTGTGAGCATCGTATTCTATATAAGTCTAGATTTACACAATTTTGCGCATATATCAAAAATTTCATTCATGTTTTGCTGACCTTTCGATTTATTTCAGAAGCGAAAGTTGAAGCAAATAAAACTTAGATATCACAAAACTACTTGTAAAATCACCCTTGACAAACATTTTATTCATTGAATGAAAATAGAAATATTTTCACTTCATTGAATTAAATTTGTGAAGGTTCAAACTTTTAAGTTCAACATGCCGAGTTTTGATAAAAGAAAATTGAAACGCTTTTCATCCAATGCTTTGGTGAAAATATCGGCAAGTTGATAGTCAGTAGGTACGAAATATAATTCGATTGTACCGTTCTCCACATGATGTTTTATGAAATGATATCGCATGTCGATGTGTTTAGTCTTTGTATGCTGGACTGGATTCACTGAGATGGCGATTGCTGATTTGCTATCACAATAGATCGGTATGGTCTTGTACAGCAATCCATAATCTTGTAACTATGTCTTCATCCAAAGAACCTGAGAACAGCAACTGGTGGCGGCCACGTATTCAGCTTCAGCCGTTGAAATTGACACACAGTTCTGTTTTTTTGACGCCCAACTAATCAGCCTATCTCCTAGAAATTGTACATGACTCGATGTACTTTTCCGGTCCAGTTGACTTCCACCATAATCTGCATCAGAATAAGCAGTTAGTTTATAATCTGAACTCTTTGGATACCAAAAACCTAAATATGGAGTTCCTTTCAGATATCTGAAAATTCGCTTGACTGCCATTCGATGAGATTCTTTGGGTTTTGCTTGAAATCTGGCACACAAACATGTAGAGAACATGATGTCTGGCCTACTAGCTGTTAAGTACATTAACGATCCAATCATCCCTCGGTATTCTCGAACATCAACTTCTTTGCCATCTGGATCTAGACCAAGCTTTGCACCATGAGCCATCGGAGTGCGAATTGTAGTGCTCTTATCCATTTTGAATTTCTTCAAAATATCAAAGACATACTTTGACTGGTTGATAAAGATTCCATCAGGTAATTGCTTAACTTGAAGTCCAAGGAAGAAATTAATTTCCCCCATCATGCTCATTTTAAACCTGGAAGTCATGAGATCAGAAAACCATGTACTCAAAGATTTGTTAGTAGCACCAAAAATAATGTCATCTACATAAATTTGTACTAAGCAGATATCATGATTTTCACGAAAAATGAATAAAGTTGTGTCAATAGCTCCCTTGATAAATCCAGATTCTAGCAAAAAGGTTGACAATTCGTCGTACCACGCGTGCGGTGCTTGTTTCAGACCATACAAGGCCTTATCAAGACGATACACAAAATCAAGTTTATCTTGATCAATAAACCCCTCTGGTTGAGATACATAAACTTCTTCTTTAAGTCCCCCATACAGAAAAGCTGTCTTGACATCCATCTGATATACGGTAAAGTCTCGATAAGCTGCAAAAGCAAGAAACATTCTGATAGCTTCTAATCTTGCAACCGGCGCGTATGTTTCATCATAATCTATACCTTCTTGTTGTCGATAACCCTTCGCTACCAAACGATCTTTATTTCTCACAACAATACCATCTTTATCCTTTTTGTTCTTGAAAATCCACTTAGTGTCGATTATGCTTTTTCCTTTAGGCCTTGGAACAAGTCTCCACACATTCAATGCTTCAAACTGATTTAACTCTTCCTGCATGGCAATAATCCAATCCAGATCATTCAATGCTTCAGATACCTTCGATGGTTCAACGTTGCTTAAGAAACAAGCGAATAAGCATTCATTTGGAGTCGCAGACTTGGATCTTGTCGAAACACATGAAGATGGATCACCAATGATTTGATGAATTGGATGTGCCTGTGTCCATTTTGCTGTGTGAGGGAGGGGATCAACTGTCTCTTGAACACTTTCCAAAACTTGAGAAGGAGGTTCAGGTATTTCTGCTTCACTTGAAGAAACAGGTATCACTTCTGGAGTTGGAGGAGATAACTCAACGACACTCTCAGATTCAGATTCTGGAACTGACGGTTGATTAACAATCGGATTTTGGTTTACTTCCTCATTAGGTTGAACAACTTCAGTTTCTTCTTGAATCTGAGATGAATTCATTTCATCGATTATCATTGGCTCCACGATTTCAGATATCACTTGTGGTTCTTCAGTAACCACTGTTTGATCTTCAGTTGCCTCATGTTCAGGAACGACTGGAACTACATCATTGACAGAGTTAGTTGCAGCGAAATTAGAAGTAGATGCATTCACAGTTTCCTGATTTGACATATTAGAAATAACATCAGTATTAGTAGAAGGCATATCATTATAAAAATACTCAAATAACAAATCAAGATCAGAAAGTGTATTAGAAATCAAATTCGGATCCTGAGTTGTTGGTGGTGGAACAGGTTCTGAACCGAATTGTCCAGAAGCTAACATTCCTGTTAAAACGGGTTCTGGTCCTGTTTGGCCGGAAACCATTTCTTCAGATTCATCAAATTTGACATTTACACTTTCCACCACCTTTCTAGCTGAAGTTAGATACACTCTGTATGCGGCTGAAGTAAGAGCATAACCAAGAAAAATTCCTTCATCTGCTTTCGGACTGAACTTGTTCAGATTTTCCCGATCATTCAACACAAAACATTTGCATCTAAAAGCTCGGAATTTTGACATTTGGTTTGATGCCATTCATAAGTTCGTAAGGAGTTTTGTTGAATCGTCGATGAAGGATAGACCTGTTTTGTGTGTGACATGCTGTAGACACTGCCTCAGCCCAATGAGATAAAGGAAGACCGGAATAAGCAAGCATAGTACGAGCAGCTTCAACCAAGGTTCTGTTTCGTCTCTCCACAATACCGTTCTGTTCAGGGGTTCTTGCGGCAGAAAACTGTTGAGTAATACCATTTTCTTCATAGAACGCTTGTAGAACACTATTCTTGAATTCAGTACTGTTGTCGGATCTGACGACTTTCACTGCCTTTTGCTTATTAGTCTGAATGGTCTTGATGAGATTGATAAGGATTGTTGGAGTTTCATCTTTTGACTTCAGAAACTTCCCCCAAGTATATCGTGAGTAATCATCAACCACCACCAATACGTACCTTTTCTTCCCAATACTTTTAGTCTTCATTGGCCCACACAAATCAACATGTAAAATATCAAGAATATCCTTCGTGCAAAAATCAGGTTTCGGCTTGTGAGGAACTTTCTTCATTTTGCCCTTTTCACAATCTTGACAGAGATGGTCTTTTTGAAAACTCAGTGATGGAAGACCTCGAACCAATTCACTTTTGGCTAACTTATCCATGTATCAAAAGTTGAGATGAGCCAGTCTTCTATGCCATAGCCAGCTTTGTTGTACGAGATCTCCATATCCAAGAATGGGTGATGTTGCGCAATTACCAAACTTGACACGTCCACATGACTTTTCTTTAAAGTTATATAATAAAGACTTATTGCCAGTCATATGTTTGGTGCATCCAGAATCAAGATACCACAAACGACTTGGCTGCAAGTAAGCACATCAAACAGATTTAGGTACCCATATAGATTTGGGTCCTTTCTTGTTAGTCCTTTTCTTTTTAAAATCTGTATTATTATAATATGCATGTGAACTATAAAACGAATCGTGAACAAAATCAGAATCGGAATTATAAAAATTACCACCAGAATTACAACTTGATGAGCAACAGAAACCATCATTTGCAATTTGAATCATTTGCTTTATTGAATAACGCAAAGAATTATTACAATTCTTATTTTTACAAGCAAATGAATTCTTATTACAAACATTGTCATCTATGTCACTCGAGTCAGTTGTTGAAAATTCTGGAGGTATGCTTTTGATTTTCCAGATTTTCTTTCGCCGCTTGTTCACAACCCTATCTGAAAAAGTAGAATAAGAAGAATCAGAGACATTTTCAGAAATAGGGGTTTGATTCTTTGACTTCTTTGACCTTCTTCTTTTACGACGATTAGAATTATAAAAATTTGTATTTATCGTAAAAGTATCATCTATTTTCTCCGATTTAATTACAGATTCAGAAGAGAGAATTTTATTTAAAAAATCAATCTTTGAAATAGTTTCCTTCTCTTTTTCCTCGGAGTTATTTTCTTTCTCATTTTCAGATTTATTGGTCTCAGAATCAGTTTCAATATTAGAAGAGGAAAAGTTTTGGTTTTGATCAACTTCCATTTTATCATCTTTAGAATCTGCTTGTACATTTCTTTTATTTAAAATTTCTAACTTAGATTCAAGATCAACGATTTTATTTTCAAGACTAACGATTTTAGCTTCTAATACTAAAGGAGGAATATATCTTTTAGTATCATACAATACTTCGGATTTATTCTCCTTATTAGTATTATTAGCATATATATCAAAATAATCGTTTGATAAAGAATCTTTGTTAGAATTTTTAGACTTAGAAATGTACTTCGCATTTTCACGAGTATAAACAAATGGAAGTTGCATTTTAGTAGTAAGTTTCCTTTTCTCTTCTTCTATTTTTGAAACTTCCTCATCATTTGTCCAATTAATCTTAAATTGAGGAGCATATCTACCAAGATGTAGAAAATCAAATTCATATAAAATAGGAACTTTCGTTTTAGCCTCATCAAAAAAAATGTGGATTTTCAAATCCGAATCCCCATTTCTCCTTTATAGCCGTATAACTCCTTGGTTTATTTAAATAAACTGTTTGTTCCGATTGACCTCTTACATATAATTTCTCTTCTAATTCTGAAATTTTATTAGAAAAAGTATCTTTCATTTCGGTCATAGTCTTCAAAGATTCAATACACGATTTGTTTGTCTCTTCTAATTCTTCTATTTTCTTTTGCATTTTATCTTTTGTGTCAACCAAAATCATCTTTTCATCTTCAAGATTTACATTAAGCTTTTTAATTGATTTTGATTGATCACTATTAATTTCTTTTTCAGAAATAAGTTTTGAACGAAGCGTACGAATAGCATTTACGACCATGTTCATTTGAGATAAAAGAAAGTCATAATCAAACTTAGAAGGTATCTCAGATTCATCGCTTGAGCTCTCTTGATCATCCACCTCATCATCACTTGCATCATCTCCAATAAAGCACAAATCGGCCGTTTCCTCATTATGGGTTTCATCATCAGAGTAATCCAAAAAGTATTCTTCTTCAACAAGCAAGGTTGTTCCATTCT
Organism: Saussurea involucrata; assembly: GCA_033807775.1. Taxonomy (NCBI): domain Eukaryota; kingdom Viridiplantae; phylum Streptophyta; class Magnoliopsida; order Asterales; family Asteraceae; genus Saussurea; species Saussurea involucrata. Next base: position 51,368,574 of record CM066321.1, read on the forward strand.
CCTTCTTCTCGGCCAATTCCAACTTCTTCTTGTAATAAGATGAGTCACGAGCCACTTTGATTTTGCATTCTCTAGCCATATGCCCCGTTTTGCCACATTTAAAGCAAGTAACTACCTATTTCTCATCTTCCTTCCTTTTCTCAGACTGATTGGTAGTATCGAATTTTGGGACATAAGGTTTTGCACTACCACTCTCTTGATTAAATTTCCTTGAACCCGAAGTATATCTCAGGTTGTTCGATCCCGATCTATTTTGATACTTCTTCTGAAAATGTTGAGTGAGAAGTATCATGGCTTTCTCTAGCTCTTCACCATCATCTTCGACATTCCCATCATATGCACTTTCCATCAAGCTCTTCTCGGCTAACTGACTTGCTAGTAAAGCAATCGGGTCAATCGTCTTTCCTTTGTTTTTCTTATCCATCTTAGCCTTCTTTCCCTTGACCATCTCTTCATCAGTCATCAGAATCTCGTATAACTCTTGAATCTGCATTGTTGAAATCCTCACATCATTTCGAAGCCTATGACAAGATTTGTTCCACTCCGGTTGAAGAGCATTTAAGAACTTCAGGTTCGCCTCTAACTCAGTCTTGGTAACTTTGATCTTATAAAGATCATTCATTACCTCCCAAAATCTATCAAAGACACTCTTCAAAGACTCATTCTCTTTGGCTTTAAAACCTTCAAAATTATTCATGAATCGAGTTTGTCTAAGTTGTGTAGCAACCGCGGATCCTAGCATAATCTTCTCAAGTTGAGACCACATCATTGTTATATTATTCTTATAACAATCGATTCTATTGTAGATGTGATTTGGGAGAGCTAGAATGAGGAATGACTTTGCCTCCCTATCTCCTTGAGATCACAAATTTTCTTCCGGCGTATAATCTTCGGGTTTCTTTAGAGTTCTTGTAGCCGGAGTGGTTGCGGTTGCCGGAACATTCACATATGGTTTGACAAACGGACCTTCCAAAAGAGAACGCATGATGTTTTCTCCATTGTTTTGTGTCTCAACAAAGTTAATGAAATGGTCTTGCCATTGAGAGAATTCGTTTTCGTTAATAAGAACCGGAGGCCTCGTGTTAGATCCCAATGACATCATAATATCGTTCTTATACTGATTTTCTTGAAAAGCCATGGTCAAAACAGATTGTAGAAACTGAAAAATCCCGAAAAAATTCTAAGAAAGAAACTCTCCAGAGGCAGTGGTGCAAAGCTCAAAATGCGCCAAAGAGGGTGGCGTAAAGAATGAAATGCGCCAAAGAGGGTGGCGCAAAGTTCACATAGAAAAAAATTGAAACTCTGAAACTACCATATGCGCTATAGGCAGTAGCGCAAAGTGTCAAAATTCGCTTCAGTTGGTGGCGCAAAGTGTGGCGAGATTCTCACTTGATTGATTCAAATGAGACTAGTACTGTGGATGGCGCAATTGCTGGCGCAAAGTGATATGAACTGGCGCAATACTCAGATCTGGCGCAATACTCACTGATTCGATAAAAAACACACTGAATCACAAAATCACAGAATCTAAATGTTACAGAAGTGTTCGAAAACGAAATCCTAGCACAAGATCTTCAAGAAATTTCGTCTGAAAACCTCTGAAAACACGTCTGAACAGATCGAGCAGAAGAAAAATCGCACACAGTCCAGAAAACCACAAAACCTTCAAATTGATGATCTAAACCTCTGAAATTGCTCTTGATTCGTGAATTAAAGTTGTTCTCCACACAAAACCGAATCCACAGAACCAAATCGCGAACTAATTCGATCAAAAATCACCAAAATTTGATAGAAATCTAAGAAAACGAGATTTTCTTGAAAAATTCAAGAAAATCGATCAAATTATCTTGAGAAATCACCAAATTCGAATGATTGATCAGTAGAAATCCTTCTCTAAATCTTGTTCCTGCTCTGATACCAATTGTTATTCCAAGATCAAACAAGAGTAGAGAGAGAAATCTAGAGAGAGAAGTACGTCATCTATTACTCTCAGTATATGAATTGTTCGATACAAAAGCTTAACACAAGGGTTTATATACCCCCTGACTAGACAAAGTCAAACTACACTTATTACAAAAGCATTACATAATAAGCCTTGATTACAACATAAATGTAGCATTAACAAAAAGCATGCTTGAAGATCGTACCAAAATGAACAGTTAAAAATATTTAACATCTCATTTCGCGTAAAAAGGTTTAAGGGAACTCACCTGAATGCGATGAATTAGCCTAACTCCGAACCTCACTTCCGAACAAACCGCGAGTGGCCAAACCGATTATGAGATCCTATCCGGACAGCACCCAGGATCCGGACACAGACTTAATCGGGTTCCACTAATCCGGATACTTCCTAATCCGGGTTCTCCCCAAAATTCGGGTTCATCCTGATCGAATTCTCCTCAAAACCCGGAGGGTTCATTACTGGGTTTTTTTAAAACCCGGATAGCTTTTTAACGGATTCCGCTCATTTTCCGGATCGACCCTCACCCGAGTTTCACCTAGTATCCGGGTGAACCACCAACGGGTTTCACCCGAACTCCAGACACGCTTCCTATCGGGTTTCCCAAATAACCCAGGTATATATACTTACCGGATTCTCTCGAAAACCCGTACAACCATTACCGGATTTCACCTAAAATCCGGCTAATTCTCATCCGGACAGGGCATTTCAGGACGGTCGAACTGTGCATTTTGGTTCCGATTATACCAAGGGTTTTTCACCCCTTTTGAACTCCAAATCAATCCCAATACTTAAATGGTTAGAACAATGACTCGAAACAATCATTCCTCACCATTTTTAACACCATAACACTTCATAATGATGCATAACCCATAAATCCAATAAATTAGAACACAGACTGTTTTCCCAAGCTTTCTTTTCTCAAATCAACAACACCTACACATAGAGAAATTGCTAGAGGATGAATGACTTACTTGAGATGATGATTTCCAAAGCAATCCTTCAACAAGTTCCTTGCAAAAGCTTTCTCTAGGTTTATCCACTTATTCCTTGTTTCATAAACAACCTCCACAAAAGAAGAAATTAGGGATTTTCATTCCCTTAAATACCTTCTATCAAACTGCACCCAAGTCCCCAAGTTCTCATTCTCATAATTTGACCACGCTTTACCAAGAATGCGACAATTGGGGTTAACGGTTATTACATACAAGACTCATACACTCAGCGGAAAATAACTTTATTCCTCCAAGAATCCATACGAAATAAGGTAGGACGGGTGTTGCAAAATATTACCAGTAGGAGCAGCAACCCTTTGATGTCATATCTGAATCTGAGGAACAAACTCAACCAGTTGCCTCCACGATATTCACAAAAACGTGTTGAATCCTCTTGACGTCCTACACCGAGAGAGGAGATCATCTTTCTTCCTGAATCCTAAATACAGTTCTCCAACTCTTTAGAGGAAAGAGGGGGAAACCTTTTCTGATGTATATACACACACACACACACACACATATATATATATATATATATATATATATATATATATATATATATATATATATATATATATTGTATATAGAAAGAGAGACAGAGAGAGAGAGAGAGGGAATCCTATTGAACAATTTACAATCTAACAAAAGTTCTCATCTGATTAATTAACAATTCTCATAATGGTAACTCTCTCTCTCACTTTCTTACTTTGTATATGAGTCTAAGGGTAATATCTTATCCCATAGCTATATAGGTATGCAATAGAAAGAGTGGCTATAATTTTCTGGAAGATCTCATATCTACTAAAAGATATATTCTCCACAAGCAAAAACTAATGACAATCACATGTTAGTTCTTGTCATATCCATCTCTGCCTGTCCACCAAGCTAGACATATATAATTCAAATTTATCAATAAATCGGATATATATAATTAGATATTTTGTTTAATTCATTTATTCTCCTTATTTACATATACATTAATGCGTGTAATCCATTGAGACTTTATCATGTTGGGAATAATTATAAATCTTCTTTATAATTATAAACGAAGAGAGACATCTAACAATACATCATCATTAGCCAAATGATAAAGTTTGGTCATTTAGCTAATCAGCAATTGTGTGATCATTATCATTATACACAGTTTAGATTTCCAAATCGAACATGAGACATGGATGTGTCATCCTTGCTATGTTTGATCCTTATTTTTTTGATTCCAGAATACACTAATAAGATAGACATCAATATCCTATACGGGTCATTTGAGCGTGTATGCACTTCCACGCTACTTTTCAATCGAGGGGCCTAGAGATATCACTCTCGACATACAATAGAAACAAATCCTATCTTGATTCATGCTAATACTACCAAGTGATATGTTATATATCCAACAACCGTTATGCCACCCAGTTACGGACTGATTAGAATCGATTATCAAAGTAAACCACTCACACAAAGCAAACTCCATGATCTCAAGTCAAAGGACTAGTTGTACAATGATCACATAAGAAACGTCTACGACAATCATATGACAACCGTTGAGACGTTCTCGTAGCGAGTCATGTCCGATACACAAGATCCCATCTTGTACCCATATGGGGATTCTGTATTTTCATATGAATCCCTGCTTATACAAGTCGTGTTGTATTAATTCAATTTAAACCCAAATTAATACTTGAGTAGAGATATTTTAGAATACATTATTCAAATGTTATTATTACATTCAGATATAACACAGAATAATCCATACAAATAATAATTGGTCTATGTTTTTCATTAATTAATATCATGACAGAATGTCCAAACTGAACCATCTAATAATTGGCTTCTGGGCGTACACACTAATAGGAAGGGTTGTCTTAGAATATCACATTGGCTAAACATAGACATTATTGTTTAGTATATATATGTGTATATATGCGGAGAGAGAGAGAGAGAGAGAGAGAGAGAGAGAGAGAGATACGATTACAAATAAAAAGGCTAAATATCGTGAGAAGATAAGAAACGAAGTCTAAACAAAGGGTTCATATGTGAATTTGTTGAAAAATCAGAAAAAATCTATTTGAAGATTTATATATGAACCAAAGTTACAGGTTATTCATATATCAAATAAATATTTTAATGATTTACATATGAAGTTTCTCTTCTTACCTTCTTATAATATTTATCCTTCTTAATTGAAACTCACTATATACAAGGGCTGAATCTTTTGAGAACTCCACTTATGAAATCTGTGAGATCCATTCTAAGGTACAAATTGTAATTATATTATTTTATTCCTTAGTTAATAAAAAACAGAAAGGTGATTTTCTAAATTAGTTTTTTTACAACTCATTAAATATTTTGTATGATTTCATTTACCATTATTTTAAGAAAAGTTCGTCACTCGCAATAAAAAAAACACCCCATATAGAATCCTACTCTTTTCCACTTTCTTCTTTCTTTCCATCAATCCTCACCCTCGGCGACGACCTCACATAACAACATCCAACTAAATCGACGTTGATGTCTCGACGTTCCAATCAACTCCTGCCAAAGTCCAATGAAACCGACATTGATCTCTCTCTCTCTCTCTCTCAAAGTCCAACGAACAGTGGTACACCAGTTGAATCCACGGTTCACATGGTGTTCAAATCTCGTAGGTTCAGCCGTTGAATCCACGCTTCACAGGTTTTTCGGTGTTCACAAGTGTTAGACTTAGTTTTAGTTTTGTTAGGTAACTTGGTATTCGCAATGTGATAACAAACTAGATCAGGTCTCCCACATCCACAATATGTTCATAATATTCACTTGGTTTTCACAACATGTAGGTTTAGTTTAGTTTTGTTGGATTGCTTCATGTCCATAATGTGTTCACAATGGTGTTCACTTGTGTACACAAGTAACTAAGTTTTTAGTTTATTTAGTTTTTTGGTTACATTAATAATGGTAGAGAGAGAAGAGAGAGGATATCTGTAGAATACCCACAATGCCCCTATTTAAGTATTTTAAATCAAAATATCATTAAAATAACGCTTAATTTAATATAATGTGGTTTATATTATGTCTCAACAATCACAAATTATAAGGATCTCAAAAAGAGACACTTAGTTATATATTAGAACCTATTCTCCCTCTTTCTTGTTCTTTTAGTTGAAGAAGAGACTCTTTCATGTCCTATTGTTTGAAGGTGATATATAATGTCCGTGTTATGCTCCGGCCTTACTCAAGTGTCGTGATAGGTGTTTGAAAACACTAACAACATGTCACGAGGGGCCTCGATCAAAGAAATACATTTTTGTGTGAAATTATAATTCCTATGATAATGATAATGAAAATTAAACATTAATATAGCATTATTTAAAGGGGTATATTAACAATTTATTTTCCAAATCCTTATCCAACCAAAAATCCAAGTCGTAATCAAGGTGACTACCAAATAAGCATCTAGAATAACCACGAACCCTACACGTAGACTATATATTATATATGTCTATATGAAACACCATTTATCTCTAGCTTTGTCATTGGTATGAACTCTTTGATGGAGATTTGGAATTATTGGAGGGTCCCAAATGTGTTAGCAGCTAGTAACTGATATACAACAATCAAATCAAAAATCATTAATTTAACCATCTTACTCAATTATACACCTTAGTGGAGCTTACAAAAGCAAAGAATTCTTTTATTCTTTACCCAAAAAAAGAGAATTCTTTAATTCCGTTTGATATTATATTTATTTTCTATTTATGTATTCTTGGACAACTGAAAACTAAGAAAGGAAAATACAACGTTTCATAAACTTGTTTTTTTAGAAATTAATACCATGGATACTCTTAATCGTCTAAATATTCCTGTATCTAAACACATTCATATTCATATATATATATATATATATATATATATATATATATATATATATATATACAAGGAAGTTCAAGGGAAAAACTCAAAAAAACGGAAAATTGAAGAACACCCTGGTGGCCCTTCATCTGGACAGTATGCACTTATGCATATAGATAAATTATGTTATTTTTTTGTTTTATGCACAAGTGCATTATGCATTTGTGCATATATGCACAAATGCATGTTACAAATAACGTGTATGCACAAGTGCATACCGCCCATATTAAAGGCTACCAGAGTGTTCCTTAATTTTTCATTTATTTGAGCTTTTCCCTTGAACCAGACCCTATATATATATATATATATATATATATATATATATATATATATATATATATATATATATATATTCGGGATAATACGAGAACCATACCTAAATAATAAAACGGTCGATTCACATGTAATTTTACACTAAAATCACGTGTAAAATCACATTTGTTTCGCGACCTGTGTACGCCGGCCAAGTTGCCGACACACCCCTTTATAAACCATTAATGTAAATCACATTTAATTTTACACATGATTTGATCGTTTTCTTATTTTCTAATTTAATTATTGTTTTCGTTTAAACCTACCCCTCTCTCTCTCTCTCTCTCTCTCTCTCACTTTCTCTCTTTCTATTTATATATATATAAAGAGATTATTTATTAAACGAAAATGCTAACTATTTAATAAAACATGAAAATGGTAAATTTACGTGCAAAATCACATATGATTTACATTAAGAGTAAAAAAAGGTGTGCTAGCAACTTTGCCGCGTCTTCAGGTCATATGACAAAATCTTGTGAATCACATGTGATTTTGTACGTGATCTTTTAGTGTAAAATCACATCAGATTCGACCGTTTTCTTATATCTATTAAATAAATATCGTTCTCGTTTGAAACCTCTTTATATATATATATATATAGAGAGAGAGAGAGAGAGAGAGAGAAAGACTTCGTAAAATGCAAACCTTGCATTTGTTGCACCCCTTACAAACCACAGTATGCATATGTGCAGACTGGTTCTGCATATATGCATATGAATACATGCAAGAATATACAAATAATGGACATACATTCATATGGGACAATGCACATATGCAGATAGTGGTTTGTAAGGGGTGCAACAAATACATGGTTTGTATTTGATTTGTATCATATATATATATATATAGCCTTACGTTCAATAGAGAAGTGCAAAGTTTTTGAGAAATAGAGAAGTGATCTTGACCATTCATTCGGTCAAGATCGGTTATAATTGGTCAAAAGGTGCGGCTTTGACCGGTCAAAAGTTGCAGCTGTTCCAAAAATAAAAGGGCAATTTCGTAACTTTTACAAAAAACACGGGCTGAGTTCATATATGAATTTGTGTGATTCACATATGAATTATACGTTCATATATGAACCTTTATAACTAATTCATATATGAATCTTGTGATTCATATATGAACCTTTGTGTTTCATATATGAAACTAATTAACTGTAGGTTCATATATGAATCAGTTGAACCAATTAACTGATTCATATATGAATCTGTGTGTTCATATATGAACCTTTGTAATTTACATATAAATTTTTTTAACTAATTCATATATGAACTTTTGTGTTCATATATGAACCTTTGTGATTTATATATGAATTTTTTTAACTAATTCTCATATGAACAAATTAACTGATTCATATATGAATCACAAAGATTCATATATGAATTAGTTAAAAATATTTTATATGTGAATTACAAAGGTTCATATATGAACACAAAGGTTCATATATGAATCACCCAAATTCATATATGAACTCGTCCCGCGTATTTTTTACGAAACTACCCCTCTATCTTGTACAGACCACGCGCAGACCACGCGAGGAATTATCCTCTGCTTCTCGGTCAAAGCCGCCGATCTTGACCGAATGCATGGCCAACATCACTTCTCTATTTCTCAAATTTTTTGTACTTCTTTTTTGAACCCTTCCCTATATAGGGAAGAGTTCAATAGAGAAGTCCAAATATTTAGAGAAATAGAGAAGTGATCTTGGCCATTTATTCGGTCAAGATCGGCGGCTTTGACCGAGAAGCAGCGGATAATTACTCGCGTGGTCTGCACAAGGTAGAGGGGTAGTTTCGTAAAAAATACACGGGCTGAGTTCATATATGAATGTGATTCACATATGAACTATACGTTCATATATGAACCTTTGTAATTCACATATAAACTCTTTTTAACTAATTCATATATGAACCTTTGTGATTCATATATGAATCAGTTAATTTGTTCATATGAGAAGTAGTTAAAAAAAATTCATATATGAACACAAAGTTTCATATATGAATTAGTTAAAAAAAATTCATATATGAATCACAAAGGTTCATATATGAATCACAAAGGTTCATATATGAATCATTTAATTGGCTCAACTGATTCATATATGAACCTACAATTAATTAGTTTTATATATGAAACACAAAGGTTCATATATGAATCACAAGATTCATATATAAATTAGTTATAAAGAGTTCATATGTGAATTACAAAGGTTCATATATGAACGTATAGTTCATATGTGAATCACACAGATTCATATATGAACTCAGCCCGTGTTTTTTGTAAAAGTTACGAAATTGCCTTTCCATTTTTGGAACATCCGCAACTTTTGACCAATTATAACCGATCTTGACCGAATAAATGACCAAAATCACTTCTTTATTTCTCTAAATATTTGGGCTTCTCTATTGAACTAAGACTATATATATATATATATATATATATATATAAATCTTTATATTCATCAACTAGGAATAAATTCTCAAAGCCTCTATGTATATTTACAACATATATATCTCACTAGCGATATAAAAAACTATATTAAAAAACAATTATTGCAAAAAAAAAAATTGCAACAGGTTGCAGAGTTGGAAACCAACATAGTTACGTATACTAAAATGAAAATGGCAACCATTAGAACCAGCCATTATGGGGAACACTACTCTATTTTTTAACCTTTAAATCTTACTTTAATACCACAAGCGTGCATATTAAAAGTCCTTTTTTACTTGATCATCATCATTATTTATGCATCGTTCATGCGATATACATATGTATACTGTATACATACATATATACACCAAGGTTCAAATAAGAAATAAAAATAATAATAAGTACATGAAAATAAAGGATTAATATGTTAATCCATGTTCATTTACCTACCCTTCTATTAATTATTCACATATAAATGCACACATAAACCCTGCCGACCTTACCAACTTCATCATTTTTATTTAAACCTTCTATATACATATCATAACCATATTATGTTTACAAGAACAAAAAGAACTTAAAAATATTAATAAAACTAAACATTTGTTTGTTATTTCTAGTTCCATCATGCGTATATGTATGTACATATATATGCGTAGGGTACGTTTCATTTGCAAACCATGTAATTTTTACAAACTATACAAACCTAATCTCAACCGTTGATTTTTTTTATTCTCAAATATTGAGACGGTTATAAAATGCGGTAGACAGTAAATTTAGGAAATGATTTAATTCACACCCTTAATTATCTAAATATATGGTTGAGATGGGTTTGTAGAGTTTATAAAAACTACATGGTCTGTAAGTGAAACGAAACCTCCTATGTTTAATTATGTAACATGAAAAAGAATTTGAAGGGTTATTCATTCTTACAATTCCATGCGTTTGATATCCATTATATGTATCATGTATGTGTATATTTATGCTTATACACATGACGTGTATATATATATATATATATATATATATATATATAAAAGGAGAGAGGGTTGGGGTTGGGGGTGAGAGAAATAGCCCACGGGTAATTTGAATAGTATATAGTATGTAAGTTGCTTTGGCGGCTTGTTTGGTTCATACTTAAATTAAATTAAAAATCTTTTTCATGTGGGAATCAAATGCATATTTGAAGTTTTGAGTGTTTTGTTATTCGTCCGTTTTATAAAACTCTTACTCTTTTAGTCTTTTATTTGCTTTTTTTTAACAAAAAAAGTATATATATATATATATATATATATATATAAAAGATTAATGTGTATTCTTGTTATACTAATTATATGCGTACATCCACACATGACACATACACACATAAGCTCAAATGCCCAATTATTCATCAGATTTATATATGTGAGTAGCATACAAAATGATGTTATTAACTGATGGAAGTAATTTTAAGTCAAACATCATTATGTCTTTGTAAACGAGTTGTATGATGTTATGCTCTTCTTTAACAACCGTAATTCTCTGTTGAAACAAGTAAATTGTATATTCTTCGCCGAAATTTATAGAAATTACTAATCTAATAATCTATTTTATGTATTTGTAAATTGTAGGAGCCTAGACTATGAGCATGCCATGCATGAGAGGTGTGGCTCAAAGCCCTGATATTAGAGTGTTGGAGGTCGAAGCTGGAGGACATCTTCGGTTTTGGGACAAGATCACGTTTTATGCTATGATTAATTGATTAGTGAGTCTTTTTATTTTATTTTATTTTATTTTAGTTGCAACACTAGGAGAGTGTGACATGGAAAAATATTTATTCGTTAATAACTTTGTTCGCCAATAAGAAAAACTATATAATTCATATAAAATCGTTTCCCAAGTGTAATAATCGGGTTTATTTTGTAAATAAAATATAATGGTATGTATGGTGTGAATAATTGTGATCCCAGAACAAGTAATCAATCCATGTATAACAATAAGATGGTCACCAATATATTCAATATGAAGAACAATCCCAAGTACAGAGATGAATGTAGAGAGCAAATGATAGTGTGTGTACTTGAGTGTGTGATGATTGAATGACCTAATTTAGAAATCTAGGCTAAGTACACATTATATACTATGTAACATTAGCAATTACAATATTAGTCCCTCTACATAGTACAACTTAGAATATTAGGCACTAACATTCTCCCCCTTTGTACAATGTAGAGGCAAAGAGTTTAAGCGTCCACCGGAGCCACATACTTCTTCCGCATCCCGAAGATGATCTCAAACCTCCTTAGTGCATTCCGGTATTCCTTTCGGTGTGTTATAGCATCCAGTACTTGCTTGATCAGCTCCTTCTCCGTATCTTTCAGCTTTACCTCCCCGCTCGCATCCAGACGCAATCTACTTTCAAGGTGAACCTCAATAATCTTGAAAGTTCCGTCACTGAACTTGTTGGTTTCAACAACTCTCATAAATCTCTTCTTTGAGTCTCTATCGAAGTAAACAACTCCAAGTTCCGGTTTCTTCAATACAGTGTAGGCTGAGACACCTTGAATATCTGACAGACGCCGGTTCGGTGCTCTTAGGTTTAATCTGGCTTGGCGTGATTCCAGACCCATCTGAAAGTCTTTCAGATAAGAGACCTTCAGAATGTTCCGCATGAATCTCTTTACACTTTGATACGCGGCAGACCATTCAACATTCTTATCTGGAAGACAGGCTAGGGAATTGTAGAGGCTTAGGAGGTCGTCTAGCTTTAATCTTTTGAAATCTGCCTCGGAGAAGACCACTAGTACAAAAATGGCTTTTTGTGACGGTTTTGAGAAAACATGTTTGTAACGATTTGGTAAAAACCGTTACAAAAAGTCACAGAAAAATTTAGACAATTGATTTAGTAACGGTTTCATAAAAAAACGTTACCATCACTAAAAACCTAGAAACATAAAAGCAACGTTTTAGTCAAAAACGTTACTAAAGGGCCCTCTATGGTAACGTTTTAGGACGATTTTGAAAAATCGTTATTTTATGTTGTGACGGTTTTTAAATATCGTTGCCATAGAGGACCTTTTAGTAACACGTGTTTTCTAAACCGTTGCTTTATGTTGTAATGGTTTTAAAAAACCGTTACCAAAACAAAAATATGTATATCAACGTTTATCTGAAAACCGTTTCCAAAAGTAAGCAAGTTCTATGCCAATGCTTTGCAAAATTCTCGTCACCAAAAGTTAGGTTTTGGCAACGGTTTTTGGGAAATTTACGTCACCATATGTCATGTTATGGTAACGGTTTTAAAATATTTACGTCAGCATATCTCAAGCTACACTGATGGCTTTGAATAACTTACGTCATCATATGTCATGTTATGGTGACGGTTTTGATTGTGTCATCGTCTGTCATTCTATGGTAACAATTTTGAAAAATAAATATCATTTTTTTGATAGGGTTCCTGGGCCTTCGGCCCAGTACATCCCTGGCAAACACACCGACCGCGAAGTAATGCAGCCCTGAGATAATCCCCAGTGGCCACAAGTGCTGCGTGTGGGACTCGAACCCGGGCAAGCGCTATGAACTCCCCAGGCCCTTACCACCACGCCACAACCCTTGTGGTTAAAATATAAAATATCATTGTATGTCATGTTACGGTGATAGTTTTGTATAATAAACGTCACCATGTGTCTTTCTATGGTAATGTTTGAATAATAGACGTCAACATACGTCATACTACGATGACGGTTTTTTATAATAAACGTTACCATTTGTAATGTTAATGTTGATGGTTTTGAATACAATAAACGTCAATGAGCATAATGGAATGGTGACCGTTTTAAGTAATAAACGTCATTGTATGTCATGTTATGCAGGTGATTGTTATGAAAAATAAAAGTTATAGTACCTCATGCTACGGTGACGCTTTTGCAATATAGACGTTGTCATACCTCATGCTTTGGTGACGGTTTCGAAAAATAAACGTCAATGCATATGAAGTTTCATTGACGGTTTTGAAAAATTAATGTCACCATGTCATGCTACAATGAAGGTTTTGAAAAATAAACGTCACCGTACGTCAAGCTACGATGACGGTTTCGAGAAATAAATGCCATGTTAAATATTATTTCAAATCAAAATGATGACAAGAATAGATCATCATTTTGGTGCATATATACTTCATTATTAATAAAGTCATATCAAATTTGCACAAGACTTAGGATAGGCATTTAGTAGACTTGAATACACTAGATGTATATCAACACAATATAGCATAATGTAAACTTTTCTTTTAAGCCATGAATAACAAAATAATACAAGTGCTCAGGCCCGTGCCAAGGTGTTCTACCGAACAGGGCCTCCGATTGTCGAGGGCCTTCGAATATTTTTTAACTTTTTATCTGTAGTAATATTACTATATAAGTTGATTAATACAAGCATGTGAACAAAATTCTTTGTAGCGCAGTGGCAAGGCCATATTTTAATGCGCGTGTGGCTGTGCCCGATGTCTCTAGTTCGAATCTATGGGGCCTCAATTTGTGTTTTTGTTTTGAATTATTTTTGTTTTACTACAATTTTCTTGGGACCTATTAATCCAAATTTTAACCACCTTTTAGTTCTTTTTTTAAAGATAATTTAAATACATAACTTTTTTAGCAAGTTTTTTTTTAATAATTTACTTTTCCAATTCAAATTCTAAAATTATTAATTCTTATTTTTTAGTATTATTTTCATCAATCTTTCATTAGATTTTCTTTCATTGAAAGTTCTATTTTAAATATTTAGATCATCTCTAATTTTTAGTATACGTTAAAATTGAAGAAGAAAATAGAGAAAGCAGATGCTTTTAAAACTTAATTTTTAGCTGAGATATATTTTGTCTTAATTGTTTCCACTAGTAAGGTTAAATGTGTTATGATTTTAGTAATATAACTAATGCCGAAATTAATAAAATAGAGTAATTGTTTGAGTTAATGTATTGTTTAGATAAGGGTTGCACCGGGTTGTAACATTTTACTATGTTGCAAAATAAACCACCTATATGACTCAATATGACTAATTGTAACCAATTTGACCCAATACAATATAACATGGTTCGTTGTGACCAATATAACCCATTATATCTCGATATGACATAATGTGACCCAATATAAGATGACTAATTGTGACCATATGACCAATTGTAATCCATATAAAAAATAAATATATGTCAATAACTCGTTTCGGTGATTATCGATAGATACTTTAATTTTAATTTATATTTTTACCTTTTTTTAGTATATAATATTTGTATATGACAAATGCAACAAATAAACTCACACCCTTCTCATTTTTAGTACGGTTTAAACCCCTGACATCCTAGAAGGTCAAAGACTCACATACCGATAAGCCAAAGGCCCTTTGGTTTGTATTTTTCACTTTGGGAGTTCAATGTTATTAAATTCGTCGGTAGTTTTCGACGAATATTTTAGTTTTTCTTTTGTAGGTAATTATTTTGATATATGAATGTATGTATCATTTATGTAATTTAATATAAATTAATTTATTTTACTTTTTGTGTATGAAAGTGTGTGCATGTATGAGTGTATGCATTGTATAGACATTAGTGTATGGAGTCACTGAAATCCATAAAGACCCAATACATTTCATTAAGTTTCACTTAAGCCCATGAAGGCCCAATCAAGTTCATTAAGATTTAAGAGCCACTGAAGCCCATGAACTCATATACAGTTCATCAAGACATTATCAATTTTATCAAGAACCACTAAAGCCGATAAAGGCACATTAATGTTCATAAACAACCACTAAAGCCGAAAATTCGTCACATATGCAGAGGGAGTAACATGTATACATATATGTTTATGCTCATGTGTATAGCGAGTCACATACCTATAATGGTTCATATATATATATATATATATACTCATTCACTTCATATATATGGTCACATACATACTTATTGATCTTCATGAGCTTCAATGGACCGTATTGGGCTTTAATGAACCGTATTGGGCTGCCAAATGGATCTGACATGGATTTATTGGATCCAAATGGTCGTTAATGGATCCAACAGAAGTTTATTGGATCCAAATGGCCGTTAATGGATCCTATTCGGGTTTCAGAGATCTACTAGGTGTTTAATCAACTCAATTGAACTTTAATGGGTATTTTTGGGGTTTAATATATTCTTTTAAGCTTTAATGGATCATATTGTGCTTTAATGGATCGTATTGGGCTTTAATTGATCATTTTGCGCTTCAATGGACCGTTATGGGCTTTAATGGACAATTATGGGCTTTAATGGACCGTATTGGGCCTTTATGGATCGTATTGTGCTTTAATGCACCGTATTGGGCTTTAATTGATCATTTTGCGCTTCAATGGACCGTTATGGGTTTTAATGGAACCGTATTGGGCTTTAATAGACCATTATGGGCTTTAATGGATCGTATTGGGCTTTAATGGATCGTTTATGGCTTGAATGAACGATGATGATTTTGAATTGACCATTTTTGGCGTACATGAACCATATTGGGCTTTAATGAACCATTATGGGCTTAATGAAACGGTTTGGGCTTTAATAGACCGTATTAGGCCTTTATGGATCGTATTGTGCTTTAATGCACCGTATTGGACTTTAATTGACCGTATTGGGTCTTTTTGGATCGTGTTGTGCTTTAATGCACCGTATTGGGCTTTAATTGATCATTTGCACTTCAATGGACCGTTATGGGCTTTAATGGAACCGTATTGGGCTTTAATGGACCATTTCGAGCTATAATTGACCGTTCTAGGCTTTAATGGACCATTTCGGGCTTTGATGGACCATTTCGAGCTTTAATTGACCATTTTAGACTTTAATGGACCATTTCGGGCTTTAAATGTATAATAATATATACTATTTAATATATAAACTTTATTATATACTATCTAATATATAAACTTTATTAAAAAAGTTTTAAACAATGAACTGAGTAAGCATTTACCCGGTTAATACATCTCATTTTTTCCTCTATTTTTCCTTTTTTATTATTTCAAATAAAATATATACTATCTAATATATAAAATTTAAAATTTTCCCTAAATTTTAAAAATTGGCCGCTATTTAAAATTTGCCCCAAATTTTTAAAAATGGCAGCTCTTTAAGTTTTATGCTTCAAGTTCAATGTTTTGGTTTTAGAACCCTTTGTTAAACATAATTGGCCTCTCTCTGGACGCGCACTGCCTGAAGTTATGCCCTAATCCAGCCGCCAGCCGCCACTTCCAGCCGGCGACGGCTCCGGCAACCCTCCACCACCAACCGCCCTGGTTCTCTTTCGCCCTCCTCAAACAACCGCAACATCCGACCTTATGCCCTAATCCAGCCGCCAGCCGCCACTTCCTGACGGCAAAGGCTCCGGCAACCTTCCACCACCAACCGCCCTCTCTCTATCGCCCTGCTCCAGCAACCGCAACCGCAACCTCCGACCTCATCCCTCTCTTCTTATATTTCTCTCTTCGCATGTCTTGTTGAACTAAACCAGCAGCCAATCGACGACGTCTCCGGCACCTATCCACCACAGACCCGCCCTGGTTTCTTCTCGCCCCCTCCTCCAGTATCGCCGCCCCCTCTTGTTCGCTCACCCCTGACCTCGTTTCTCTCTTCTCTCTCGTAAACCTGGTAAAACAACGACACTGCATCAGCAGCCGTCAACATTTCTGCTTCACAAATTTAGATGTTTAAATGGAAGCCATCATCTTTACTTTCTTAATCTTCATCATCTCTCCACATTTCTGCTTCAAAAATGGCAGCCATTTTCTCTTGTTCTTCGCGTCATACAACTTCTAAATCACCCCTCTTCAACAACCCTAATCTATCCATCAACTACATCCGTCTTTCAAATTCTCCCAAGACCACCACTGCCATTCGCCGATTCAGACCTATTTCGTCTTCTCTAAACCCTAATCGAATTCAAATCAGCCACAAACAGGCGAGTAAATTGACACTAATTCTAGTTTTGTTTTTTTTACTTTTTCTAATTTATGCTTGTTTATTTTGCTTTTGATCTAATCGCTAATAAATCTTCATCTGTGTCACTAGATCCATAAATGCTTCATAGTTGTTATTGAAATTGTTGATTTTGCAAGTTATGTCAATAAAGTCTTGAGTTGTGATTTTGGGTTAGAACTTCTAAATTGGGATTTTGGTTAGTTTTTGGTACCAAAAGTGGGCAAAGATAGGAAACCATTGAAATGGATTTGAGCTCCATGAATTAATGCTTGCAAGGTGATTGATGAAATGCCTTAAAGAAATTTTCAAGTTTTGCTTAGTTTTAGTTTTCTGTCCAAATATTGAAAAATTCGTATTAAATCAACCGCAAGTCTAAATAAGCTCAAATTTTGCAGTTAGCAAGATCTTTCAGCCCTGTACAACTTTGTAGTTTTCACCGAGACCAAATTATGACTTTAAGCAGCTCCAAACAGTGAATTACAGAAGCTGGTCCTGTGAAAAACGTGATCTGCACATATTAATTCTGTTATTCTTTCTTTTTGTAACAGACATGCTAATATGCAATAAAACTTCACTTGATTGATATATAACATATGCTTGGATTTTAATAACTTGCTCTGGTAACGTAATGGGGTCGTGGCGGCGGTGGATTCAGGGGTGGCAGGGATGGTGGTATTTGTGAGTTGGTGTTGTTGCAAACGACAAATTAGAAACCTCTGTTATTTATGTTTGATTACGTTTCTGCTGTTTGATTGTGTCAGTTTTAGTTTGCTATGTTTCTGCCAACACCTATGTTCCTAGTAATTGTTGCTTATGGACTAGTTATTAATTTTTAGTATGGTTCAATTATCTGTTTATACTTGTTATGCTTTAACCAATGACTTTTACTTGATGTTTTACTTGTTGCTGGTTATTAATGTTGTTTGTGGGTTGGGTGATGTTTAAAATAAATAAATTAAGGGGTTAGATATTTTTCAAACCGCACTAATTGGGTTGGGTTGTCTAAACGTCTTCAAACCAACAAACCCAGCCTGTGTCTAACCTAAAATTTCGGCGATTGAATTCCAAACACAAAGAGGTTCTAGCAACTCTAAGCTTCTGTTTTATCTTTTTTAATCTATTTTACTTTATGTTCATATGCATCTTTGTTTGTCCTTTAAATCCTCCTGTCTTTTAATTTTGTAAAATATGGACTACTATTTTTGTTGAATGTCTTTTGTATAATTATGTTCTGTAAAATATGGATTGCAAAATCTTTTGAATGCCTTTTGTATATCTATGTTTTGTAAAATATGGACAATTATTTCTGTTGAATGTCTTTTGTACATCTACATACTCTTTTCAAAGGCTTGTATATTTTGTGAAGCTCTCTTGTGTTATGATATGATATACTGATGACGCTTTACTTCTTTTTTGTTGAGCGCGGGACAATGTAGCTGAAGAGTTTTACTGATGTAATTGTCCTCCATTTTGCCAAATGGAATCGACTCAACTCGATAAACCACACACAATTGTCTTTCTGATTTCAGGTTAGTTTACACCTTACATAGCTAGTTTATATATATTAAATATGTTGTATATTATAGATATATTTTTGTTATCCTGTTGTGCTGCTATACTTATGCAATTTTGTTATATTTGTGTGTATATATATGTATGTAGATTCAGGTTCACACGAGAACATAACTAAATAATAGAATAAGAAAACGGTCGAATCACATGTGATTTTACACTAAAATCACGTATAAAATCACATGTGATTCACGCGACTTTGTACATATGTTCATTTCTGCTACAATTATGATTAATTTATGCAATCACGAACTAGGGGCACTAAAGTCCTGTATCCCATGGCTCAATGTATATAACTTGTCAGTCAAAACTTTTGGGTGATTGGCTTTATGCACAAGTCATCGTTTTCCCTAGATTTTTGGTTTAATTTTATAATTATTAACTTCATTTATCAAATATGTTTTATTTAATCGTATATTCGTTAATTTTTTGGGATATATCTTCTTGCAGGTATAGCGCAGAACTTCAAATCATAATAGCAAGAAGCAAAAGCATACAAAGGGAAATAACAATTATTCAATTAGTAACACGTTGGTGAAAAATGATCAAAGCAAACGAGATAATAGCTTAGATAAAGAAAAAATTGTTTAAGATATTTAGTACTTTTGTTACTAGTATTCTCATTCATTATTCATGTAATGTATGTTATTACTATAATGTTCTTATATGTAATGTTAATTTTATGATTTTTATTGAGTTTTTAAATTTTATTTTTATTTTTAATCTTAAATAATACAAAAATCGTAACCAAAAGTAGCTTATAGCGACATTTTTAAAATTTAACGTCACGGTATGACATACTATGGTGACGGTTTTGAATCACCTTGGTATATTCTATGGTGACGAGTTTGATAAATAAACGTCATGGAATGTCATGCTATAATGATGATTTTAAAAAATAAACGTCATCGTATGTAATGCTTACGATAACGATTTTGAAAAATAAACGTAACCATATAACATGCTTACGGTGATGGTTTGATACAAACGTCACCATATGTCATGATACGGTGATGGTTTTCAAAAATAAGCGTCACCATATGTCATGCTACAGTGACGATTTTCACAAATAAGGGTCACCATATGTCATCGTGCGGTGATGGTTTTCACATATAAACGTCATCGTATGTCATGCTGCGGTGACGATTTTCAGCTACAAATGTCATCGTATGTCATGATGTGGTGACGGTTTTGAATATAAACGTCACCGTATGTCATCTTATGGTGACAATTTTGAAAAACAAACGTCATCGTATATCATACTACGGTGACAGTTTTAAAATATAAACATCATCATATGTAATGCTCCGGTGACGGTTTTTGAATATAAACGTCAAAGCATGTCATGCTACGATGACGATTTTAAAATAATAGCGTTACCGTATGTTATGCTACGGTGACAGTTTTTTAAAATAAATGTCACTGTATGTTATGTTATGGTAACGGTTTTAGAAAAATAAACAATTTTTTTATACATTTAAGGTGACGGTTTTAACCTATGGTAATGATTTTTGATGTGATTTGGTAACGTTTTCTGAACGTAACCAAAAGTGTATCAAAAGTGACAGCAAGATAGGGGGCGATTTTTATGTCCACGAAAACCGTTACCGTATACGTACGGTAACGGTTTTTAACCGTCACAAAATACCTTTTTTGTACTAGTGGACACATTCAGTACCATTGGATCTTCTAACCTTAAACACTGGGTACCAGACTTTGAAGAGCTTGTTTGACTCGACCTTCAACACTTTCACAATCACACTATCTGATTTTACGACATCTGATCCTAGGTTTTTGTTGCCCATAACATGTAAGAACTCGATCTTTTGAAGTGAAGGCCAATCTTCAATTCCGTATAGCTTCTCTAGGTCGAGCCTTTGGACATCTTTAACAAACAGGTCTCTCCTTATACTTTCTTGAAAGGGAATCAGAATCCGAACTCGTTCACCTGTAGCCACATACCTTGGCTCAGCATCTATCACTTCCTGATAGATTTCCAATTCAGCTTCGAGTACAAGATCCCTGATTCTGCCATCGGCTTGCATTTGAATTACTGGAGCATCTTCTTTTACCACTGGAGCAGGAGGAGCGGAAGTACTTGCACTTTGATCAATCAACAGTTGTGGTTGAGTAGTATCATCTGGATTTTCGTTGTCGGAATCGGAAGCAGCCATAATAACTCCGGTGATGTCAAATAAGTCTTCTATTTCCTCTTTGATCTGGACCGTTGTCTTCTCAGGTTCTTCCTCAGAGTCAATATCAATGTAATCAACTATCATAGCATCCGCCATCCTTTCATCATCTGTTCTATTGTCAACAACCGAAGGCTTTTCAACCCCAGTTATGACATCAGCTAGAACGTCGGTATCATCCACTTGAACCATTTCAGTGTCCGTTCCACCGGTTCCCGTTTCCTTTTCACTAGATGGTTGACCTGATCCCCCAACATTTACAGTAGCCGTACCACTGGACTCAGCAACCCTTGCTCTCTTCTCCCCCTCATGTTGATTAGGATCATCCTGATCATCATGTCTTCGTTTCTGTGAGGCTTGAGCTTGTATCCCACACTTCTCTTCGACAACCTTAAGCCTGTTAATGATGGAGGTGAATCCGTTCATCATAGCATTCGTCATATCTGTCATAGATTCGATTAGACGCTGGAAGTCGATGCTAGAAGGTGGTTGGGTTGGAGTTTGGGTTTGAGGTGGGATATGTTGTCGGAGTAATCCAACAAGGTCAATCTCTTCAGCCGTACTAGAATCGCCTTTGGCTAAAAGTCGGGCTAACAGCTCTGATTTGAGCTGGTCTTCAGGGATTTGGTGTAATGGAACTGGTGGTGGTTGTTGTGGGTTGGATTGTGTATTGGATGGTTGATTCTGAGGGGTTGACGACGATTCAGCGATTGCTTTGCCCTTGATGGCTCTGCTCACTTCACTTGCTAATTTGTCAACTGAACTCTACATGGCCCGTCGGTGTTGCATATAGGCATTTTCATTTGAGCCTAAAGCAAATGCCAATAATGGTAGTGTGATATAATAAGGACGCGGTCCAAGCATTTGTTTAACCTGTTGAGGAGAAAATTGGGAAACATGTGTCTAACATCCGGACCACTTAGGTTACCGGTTATAGTAGCGGTTGTAGCAACCGTACAACCTATGTTCATGGCTGGCGTAGTGTTGACCATGACAGGACTTCCACCCAGTCCTCGTGGGGCACCAACGAATGGCGGCCGCACTCGGGGTGTTCCGGTTGGAGCACGAAAGCTCACAACTTGTTGGGATGCCGACGCGCGTGGCCTAGGAAAAGAAGTATGTCCAAAAGGCTCTAGACTCAATGTGCGTGGAATAAATGGCGGTGGCCGGGGCAGGAGCCTACCTGTTTCAATATCAGCAGACACCGAGTGTGTCGCCAATAGCAGTTGTGCTTGATCCCCTGTGGAAAATGAAACACCGGCAAATTGAGATGCCGATGAGTGGCTTAGAGGGGTTGTGCTTTGCATGGCTGGGTCCACCATGTCTTGTTCAATACGCAACGACGACGTACGCTCGTTGGTAGAAGATGTGGCTACCCGGCTTGGATCGGTTTGGGGAGAGTCAGTAGTTAAAACTTTATCTGACTCTATCTCTTTCTCTCCCATTTCTTTTCTCACCACATCACTGCTCACATGAATATTTTCTACTAAAGCTCCCTTATTCCACCTTATGTCTCCAAAATCTCCGGAGGGTCCGACGTTCCAAGTGGAATCAGCATCGGAACCCTCAATATGTCGACTCCGACCAATGTGTCTCGGGATTAGATCCGCATCAGGGTCATGCTCAGGATCGGAGTCAGAATCACCGTCATCAGCTGGTTGGTCAGATACTTCATCGTCGGATGATGAAGCATCGGGGTTAAAATCAGAATCATCCTCAGATTCCATCGGAATGTCATCGAGGATAGGAATACGAATAGCTCCGGTAGAAGATACCTGACCAGCAGTCCTCACCACCCTACCCACTCTTTTTCTTAATGTTTTCCTCACCTCTCTCCATTCAGGAACCACAAGTCCCTGAACCTGCTCAACAAGAATACCCTCACCGCCTAATGGGATAGCACCATGGGGAGGTCCGACCGGTTCTGGCTGGACCACTAGTGCATTTGCTATTCTATACTGCCTAACTACCTCAGACTGCTGGTCGGCATAGGCAAGTACAGGCTCTGGAATCACGGTGATGTGGACGAAGTCAGCATGTGTCGGCATGTTCAGATAATGCATGTATTGTGTCGGACCTCGTACCACATCTGGGCATCTAGGGATTTCCCAGTTGCCCTCCATGATTTGATGGATAAGTATCTGGAAGAATCGTTGATATGGGTGTGCTTTGTCTTCGACCAGCTCTTGTAGCTCGTTCCAGAGTAGTATAGCATAGTCGATGTTACGGTTGAAGGCAAAGGCGTGAAACATTCGGAGAGTTGCAAGGTTACATTTGTCAAGACCGGTATGCTTTGACGTCATGCAGCGGTTGAATATGGAGCATAGGGTGTACTAGACTGGTGGTAGGTGCTTACTTAGGAATTTGGATGAGCCGACTAGTACAGGGTTATTCGGATCTTGGTAGCCTAAGCTTTGGATATCTGTGTATAGTTGGGCTTCGGGTACCATATCATCAAAGTTTGGGTTAAAGGGAAGGTCTAAGGCTAGACGGAGTCGTTTGAGGGTAATTCGAGCATCGAAATGATCGACTCGAGCAGTAAAGTGTGGACCCCGTCGGTGTGTAGGATAATATTGTAGTGTGTGCCAAAACTGTTGTAAGTATATGAGGGGCACAGTGACTACCTTCGTGAGCACTGTTCGGAGAGGATGGCCGCGGATGATCTCGATGATAATCTGATGGTCGAATGCCACGTCGAGATCAAGATGGTGATTGTTGTCGTGAAGAGCAAGATGGAGACTTCTCGGTAGAAGCTCCGCATCTAGATCACGGGCGTTCACCGACGGATGTGACGACCGGTGTGACGGCATGATAGTGTTCTCGTCAGATGAATGGCCGTCATCATGAGCCATTTGAACAGTGTCAAAGTTTAGAACAATGCCAAAAAACTGGTTTTCTTCAAAAAAAATTCAAAATTTTTTCTAAGTCAAGGAACTATTGCAACCAACACAAAAGTTATCGCAACAAAGAGGTTATCGCAATGAAGAGCTTGCGATGAAATGTTATCGCAATTAAGCAGGTTGCGAGAAGAGGTTATCGCAACAAGCAGGTTGCGACAGTTATGAATAATAGTGGCTTGCGATAGTTATGAATGTGAAGAACAATGAAGATTGCGATAGTTATGAACTCAAGATATTTTCTAAGTGTTTAAAAACTCAGAAACTGATTTTCGCACAAAACCTATCTTAAACCTACTCGAGAAGGCTCGCAATACACACACAAGAGCATACTTAGCATTTCTAACTCTAAACAAGCATACATTCAACGATTATGAACAGAAAGATGAAAAACCCTAAAAACTTATATTTGACAAACAAACCCTAAAATCAACAAACATATATGATTCGATGGATGAAATCGAGTGAAAAAAATCAAAAGAATGTACCTCGATGTATTGCGAATGCGATGCTATCGATTTGAAATCCAAAAACTCGATGAAAATCCGAACTCAGATTGTAGTTCCTCGACAGAAAGTTGAGAGAGTTTGAAGGGTTTTTGAAAAACTTGAGAGTTGAGACAAAGACTCAAACTCCTCGTATTTAAGGGCTTGAGACAAGGTGACACGTGGCATGATTCGATTGGTCCAAATGGTTTGACCCCACAGTGTCAGGTTGTCGCAAGTACAAGGTTACGATAACCCTCCTTGTTGTCGCAATGAACAACTTGCGATAGTATGTGCAACCTTATCGCAACAGAGGGTTGCGATAAGTGACTGTTCAATGGGACTTATCGCAACAGAGGGTTGCGATAAATTACTGTTCATCAGTGAATTTTAGTAACACTTGGACATTTTTCAGATAAAATTTGAAAGGATTTTATCACATTGGAAGATGTCCAACTTCCAATTGATTCAGCACTCAAGGCACTCCCCCTTAAATGATGCATAGATTTGAAAAATTGTTTTCATCATTTAAGAGTTAGTGTTTAAAAACAATTTAGAACACTTACCTTAGCTTCTCGGAAGCAACAGTCACAATGTAATTACACTTACATGATCTGGCAGTTATGCACACTCCCCCTAAAATTGTGCATATGATATGTTCTATAACTCCCCCTGAAACCAAGAACATACCTTTGTGCAGATACAGGTATCATAACAAATCATAGATAAGACAATTAAAAGAAGAGAAAGAAAGAACGAGTTGAAGAACTATATGTACTACATCTAAGATGTGAAAATTTAAATAACATATATTGTGAATATAATATGATGAAAATTTGAGTGTATCAATCTAGATACAAAGTCTAGATTGAGATACAAATATTTCCATCTATTATATGATCAATATATGGAAGTTAAACTTTCATATTCAGCATGCTGAGCTTGGATACTAGAAAATTGAAACGTTTTTCATCTAAGGCTTTGGTAAAGAGATCGGCAAGCTGATACTCAGTTGTAACAAAATAAAATTCAACAGTTCCTTTCTCAACATGATCTTTTATGAATTGATACCTTATGTCAATGTGTTTGGTTTTGGTTTGCTGGACAGGATTAGCATATATAGCAATAGCACTCTTACTATCGCAGTAAATGGGGATCTTCTCGTATTTATACCCATAGTCCATGAGTTGGGTCTTCATCCAAAGGACTTGTGAACAACAACTCGCCACGGCAACATATTCTGCCTCTGCGGTTGATGTTGAAATACAATTTTGCTTCTTCGACGACCAACTCACAAGCTTATCTTCCAAAAACTGGGCTTGCCCCGAGGTGCTCTTTCTATCTAGCATGCTTCCTCCGTGATCAGCATCTAAATATGCAGTGAGTTCGAAGCCGGTTCCCTTGGGATACCACAGTCCAAGGGACGGAGTGCCTTTCAAGTACCGAAAGATTCTTTTGACGGCGCTGAGGTGTGACTCTTTGGGTTTGGCCTGAAATCTTGCACAGAGACAAGTTGAAAACATTATATCTGGACGACTAGCGGTTAGGTACATTAGAGACCCGATTATTCCTCTATAATTCTTGACATCATCATCAACACCGTCTGGATCTGGACCTATCTTAGATCCATGAGCCATAGGCGTACCGATCGACGTACATTTTTCCATCTTGAATTTATTCAAGATATCAAACACATACTTCGACTGGTTGATGAAGAGACCCGTAGAGAATTGTTTTACTTGTGATCCGAGAAAGAAATTAATCTCTCCCTTCATACTCATTTGAAACTGAGTCATCATAATGCCCGAAAACCAAGTACAATGTCCAGGGTTAGTCGAACCAAAAATAATATCGTCAACGTAAATCTGAACTAAAAGAATATCACCTTCCTCGCGTAGAGTAAATAGAGTTGTGTCGATTTTACCTTTCACAAAGCTAGCGTTTAGTAGAAAGGTTGACAAGACTTCATACCAGGCACGGGGGGCTTGCTTGAGACCGTAGAGAGCTTTGTCGAGTATGTATACGTGATTTGGATAGTCTTTATCCACAAAGCCTTCCGGTTGAGACACATACACTTCCTCCTTAAGGACGTCGTTCAAGAAAGCGGTCTTCACGTCCATTTGATAGACGGTGAAGTTCTTGAAAGCGGCATAAGAAAGGAACATCCGAATTGCCTCAAGACGAGCAACCGACGCGTATGTCTCGTCATAATCTATCCCCTCCGGTTGCCTATACACTTTCGCTACCAATCTAGCCTTGTTTCGCACAATTATTTCATCTTCGTCTTTCTTGTTCTTTAGGACCCACTTGGTACCGATAACTGTCTTACCTTTGGGTCGCGGAACTAGTCTCCACACCTTCAAAGCCTCAAACTGATTCAGCTCTTCTTGCATCGCAACCAACCAGTCAGGGTCTTCTAAGGCTTGTTGAACTGTTGAGGGCTCAACTTGACTTAAGAAGAGTGCATATAAAACTTCGTTCGCGGATGCGGATGCAGATCTTGTCTTCACTGGTTCAGATACATCACCAATCACCTGATCAATTGGGTGACTGCATGTCCACTTTGTGGAGTGTGGATGGAGAGATATAACATCTTCATTGGGGTCTACGAGGGTAGGATCCTTATCAAAGTTCAACTCGATCGCCAGCGTCGGTTCCGAATGTGAGACAGGTTGCTTGTCGGAATTGACAATTGGCACAGCCTCGGAAACTGATTCGGTAGAATGTTCAGGATTGTTGTGATTACCCTGATCACTGACATTCGAAGATGTTCCAGATGAAGAAGCACCACTTGTAGATGCATGTTGTCGTGCTTGTGTAGATGCCATAGTTGTGTTCCTTGGAGAAGTTGCATGAGTAGTTGCACCAGTATTTGATGAGGTCAGCACCGGCGAAGGGCCTGACACAGTAGCTTGCACCGGTGGTGTGTCAACTTGAATTCTGTTAGTGACAGATGCAGAAGATTTATCAGTACCAAAATAATCATCATGAAAATGTTCAAACAATACATCAAGTTCATTAGGATTAGAATTAGAAGTGGAATCTTGATCCTTGTTTGAAGATCTAGTCATCATTGGACGGATTTGTCCAGATGCTAGAATTCCAGAGATCGCGGGTTCTGTACTGTTTTGCACAGAAGCCATGTCTTCAGATTCGTCGAATTTCCATCACAGTTCTGGATGACTTGAGGTAGACTCTGTATACTTTAGATGTGAGCGAGTATCCGATAAAGACGCCCTCAATACCCTTAGAACTGAATTTGTTCAAGTTGTCCTTATCGTTCAGCACAATACACCTGCATCCAAAAACACGAAAATAGTGTATTACAGGTTTTCTATTACTAACCAATTCATATAGAGTCTTGCCAAACCGTCGATGTATAGCATGCCGTTGCAACAGCTTCATCCCACAGAAACAGAGGTAGATTAGCATAAGACAGCATCGTTCTGGCCGCTTCAACGAGTGTACGGTTTCGTATTTCAACGACACCGTTCTGCTGAGGTGTTCTGGCCGCAGAATATTGATGAGTAATTCCTAGTGACTTAAAGAAGTCATCAAGAGTTCTGTTTTTAAACTCTGTCCCGTTATCTGATCTGACAGTCTGAACTGTTTGTTGACGATTCACTTGAAGTTGTTTGATTAAAGAGATGATCAAGTCAGGTGTTTCATCTTTTGAGCGTAGAAACTTGACCCATGTGTATCTCGAGTAATCATCGACAACAACTAACACGTAACGTTTGGCACTAATACTCTGAGTCTTCATCGGACCACAGAGATCCATATGAAGGATTTCTAAAGCTTTGCTTGTGCTGTGCTCGGGTTTCGGTGGATGAGGAGCACGCTTCATCTTCCCCTTCTCACAAGCGGTACATAAATTGTCTTTCTCAAACTTCAGAACTGGTAGACCTATGACTAAATCAACCAACGTCAACTTTTGAATGTAACAGAAGTTGAGATGAGATAGTCGTCTATGCCATAACCAGCTTTTCTCTAAAGACGCTTTCGACATAAGACATACGTCATTCTTAGGCTTGAGTGTTGATAGGTCAATGGTATACAGATTGGACTTCATAGAACCAACAAGAAGCTCATCTCCTCCGTCGGTAAGAACTGCACAACGGGTCTTCTTGAAATGGACTTCTAGGTCTTTATCACAAAATTGACCTATACTAAATAAATTATGTCCTAAGCCCTCGACTTAATTGACTTTTGTAATCCTCGCATTATCTTTGACAATATCTCCGTAACCCAAAATTGGAGAATATTGATCGTTGCCAAACTTAACTCTACCACAGTCCTTTTCCACAAAATTAACGAGCAGCTCCTTTCTTCCAGTCATGTGCTTTGAGCAACCTGAATCTAAGTACTAGACATGACTGGGCTGCAAAATGGAAATTAAACGGTTTTAGGTACCCATTGCCAATTGGGTCCTTTCTGATTAGTAGGTTTGGACTTGACATTATGTTTTCTATAACCGGTTTTAAAATAATCATTTGAATAAAACCAACGGTTATAGTCAGATTTGCAGATAAAATCATCACACACTCAAGTACACACACTATCATTTGCTCTCTACATTCATCTTTGTACTTGGGATTGTTCTTCATATTGAATATATTGGTGACCATCTGATTGTTATACATGGATTGATTACTTGTTCTGGGATCACAATTGGTATCAGAGCCTAACAGACGTGAATTTGTGCATCATTCAGAGATTTTTATCAATTTTTGAGAAATTGATGGGTTTTTTGAGGTTTTTAAGATTTTATTGAAAATTTTCATATAATTTGGAAATCGTTTGAGTTTTGGATCTATTGTAGTTTTTATTCTACTTGTTTCAAGCGATTTATAAAACTGTTTTTCATCAACAAATCAGTGAATTAATTTTTTTTGTCAACAGTTTCATGTTCATAGAAGTTTTAGCAAAATAACAATCGATTCAAAAGGATTCATGAAGTTTTTGTTATGATTTGTTGTTGATAGGACTATCTCAACTAAGATTACATATTAAAAAGCATAAAATCGTCGAGATTGAATCAGATTTGACTTTTTTCAAGTTTTTTTGGTTCAACAACTTGTTCAACGAAGGTTTCATAAAGCTTTAATCGATCTGGATTTTTGCTATGTTTTACTCGAATTTGATTCCACATATCCATTCATTGTGAAATTTCGAACATCCTGCAAGTTTTGGAATAGAAAATATTTTGAAAATGAACGAGATACTTGTGCGAAAGAGAGACGAGACTTTGAAAATGAACGAAATACTTTTGCAAATGAACGAAAGATGTTTAAACAAAAGTTTTCTGATCTTTCAAAGAAATGTGTCGAGGAAAAGAAAGCTATTGAGCTCAGATGCATAAAACTTTCAAATCAAAACTCAGATTTTGAAAAAGTTTTATTTCTCGAAAAGGAAAAGTTTGAGAAGGAAATAGTGGATTTTAAGGCTGAAAGAAAATCTTTTGAAGCAAAGATTGTTGAGCTTTCACTGAAAATATCTAATTTGGAAAAAGAATTAGACATCGAAAGAAAAGAATCTGATAAGAAGAAAATTGAAGATTTTCAAACTAAGAGTGTGAAAGATGTCTATTCTAATGAAAGAAAGATCTTTCAGGCTGAAATATCAAAGCTAACAAGGACGTTGTCTGTTTTAGCAACGGAAGCTATGAAAGAGCATGTAACAACCCAGTCTAATATGGGACATGCATAGCAATAAATAATAGGCTTTACAATATTGGGTCCCCAAAATTCATTACATCTGTCTCAAAACATAGGTTGGCGGAAACAACCTATACACAACTGAGAATAACTACCTACAAAAGTATGAGTGACACTGCCTCTATCTGCATCTGTACTCTATCCTGCTCTTGCCCAATTACTTGAGCCTCCTACTATCTGCTTACCTGAAAAGGTTTAGTTTGAAAAATGCGAGGGTTAGACCATGACGTCCACTGAGCTCCCTCCTGACAGTTCTCAAAAATCGTTTAAAACAATTTATAACTTTCTCATAGCATTTCATAAACACTTTCACATAACTTTTCATAAACACTTTCACATAATTTTCATAAACACTTTCACGGATAAATCCGCTCTCGTAAATGGCACCCTGAAGTCACTCAAGAGTGACAACGAGTCAGTCTCACACTGCCTTGCTGGGTCACTCTTCCCATGGCATAAACGAAACCCCCCCCCCCCCCGACATGAGTACTGGCGGAACCTCCCCCCGACTTAGCCAATTTACATCTACCACAATGTATGCATACATCCCATATAAAACTTTAAATAAACTTTCATGCAGTTAAAAGCATAGAAATAAACATGGCATTTCTCATCATGTACTTACTTTAGAAAACACGTTAAAAGTCACGTAATTTAGTTAGAAAACTCACCTGGTACGTTTACTTTCCCTTCCTACTCTGTTCTGTACTTCCAAACGGTCTTCCTGAACGAATGGATAAAACATATAAGCTGACTAGTCTACTGTCCGGATGCTAACTCACCAGACAATTCTACTTTCCGGACAGCTTACCGGGTACTTATGCTTTCCGGATACTTATGCTTACCGGATACTTACCCGGTAACCTTCATCACTTGGGGCTTTCCGGATAAAGCATTGGGACGAGTTTTGAGGCCAAATTCTTGCTAAACACCCCTTAATTGAAACGATAAAGCGATAAATAATTACATAAACATTCTATAACCATTTCTTACAATTCATTGCTAATTAAACACGATTTTTGGTGTTTAAATCTTCTCTTAGAGTCTCATTTTTTTCTTTCAAGGCAAGAACTCTCAAAACCCAACAATCCATTCAACAATCATAAATAGGGTTATAGATTAGGAATTACCTGATGGATTTTCTGCAGAAAACGAATTCCACTCCACTCCTTCTTCCGATTTTCAGAGAATGATGATCCTCTTCTTCAATTGCACAAGAACCCCAAAAATTCTTTCTGTGCCTTCTATTCTCTCTTAGCCGCCACCAACAAATGAAATGGTCTCCCTAGGGTTTTATGCCAATCATTTGGGTTTTTATACTATAACCTTTATTAACCAAATAGTCCCTCAACTTTCAGTTTTATTAAACTTTCCCACAAGTCTTGAAACTCTTTCAATTTGGTCTCGGTTATTACAACACTCCCCCCTCAAAAGAATTCCGTCCCCAGAATTCCGTTTCGAAAAGGCGTGGGGTACCTGGACTTCATGTCCGTTTCCACTTCCCAAGTTGCCGCTCGCCCTTTATGATACCTCCACCGACTCTTCACTAAACGGACTACTTTCCTTGTTTTTTTTTGCAAACCTTACTGCTCACGCTTTCTATCGGTTCTTCTACATAAGTCAACCTCTCATTGATACTGATGTTCCCCAAAGAAACAGCCACAATGGCTTCTGACAAACACTTCTTATCGTCTGCATTTCTTGTAAGGTCGCCATTAACTCACTTCTCGCCTCGGCTCTCAATGAGAGACGTGCACCACACTATGAATTTCTTCTCAAAATCTCATCTGGCACCACAAGATCGTACATTATCTATCCAACTTCCAAAACGTTGACGGATCCACAGACGTAGTCCACTTTACCTATCTCTCAAACCTCAAGGTTCAACAGTCTTGTGTTTTCAATCCAATCACTCAGTTCTACTCGGTTACCCCAAACCGTTCAGATAGGAAACATAACCGCACCCCATGCTTTGAAACCGCCCTCGGTGAGTCACCACTTTGCTATATCGTGCCATCTTGCACTATTTACTTGTACCCTCTTCGATCACTATACACGCTTACAACTACCCGATAAACCAAGGCCAACCGCACCTCTATTTACTCGCTTCCGTCCACACACCGGGACTCACGGTTTTAGAACACGTCTATTTAAGGTCTCTCATACATTTTTACTTCCTTAAGAGAAAGAACTTGGCGGAATTCCCTGCCACAACAACGAGAATCTTTAACTAGGAAAAATTCACTCACTGACCACTTGGCGCAAAGCCAACCTTGTACATCCCAACAAATTCACACCTAGGAGTTCCCTCCTCGAGGTACGTAAATTTTCTAGATTACTTCTTCCAATAGACATACGACTAAGCCGATTATACTCCCTTCCTGAATCACATCGCCTACAGCTTGACAACTAATTCATACGTTCTCACCCCTTCATCACTCTACACTTATACGTGACCAAAAGCAGAAAACTTCCATGATCCCTCATTGAAGTGTTCACTTATCCGAATTGACTTATCCTGAAGGCTCATAAATTTCTCACTGCTAGTCACAAACGTCCAGTCATATAACATAACTTCGGTTTCCCCCACTCAACTAGGAGAAGTAACCATGATCACACCCTACTACTCTCAAGAGCTTACACTGAACAATCAGTTCGCTTTGAACGTTTCTCACAACATCACCAACTCAACTCATTCAACTGCCCTTTTCCACTTCTTTCTCACACAAAGACATGCACAAATCCTCTTCCTCTATACTCTTTCCAGGGGTCGCACACTTACTAATGACAATCTACACATGCTACTCCACCTTTTCGGTATTACTGCCAAGCTTACCACTTCCATCCTACTCACTTGTCCCGACATACCATCTTCACCTCCCCACGTTAACGTGGAGCACTGCTCACCAAACGTTACTTGCCTCTCTCTTCCGACCTTTCCACATGCTGATAACACTTTCTCCTTACCATACATAACCAAACAGTTGCACCAAAATTCTAGCTTAGGCATTCAACCAAGTCATCCCAAAGGACACCGGTGCTCGAAGCCACTACACACTCCTTGATTTCCAACCTGTTACTTTCTCAGACTAATCCTTTCGCACAAAAGATTCACATTCCTTAAAGATTTAGCATTTACTACACCACCTCTTAGACCCACTCATCCAACATCTTCTTTAACCTTTTCCAAACCCTACAAATATACTTACTTAGCGACTCACGCAACCAAAAACACTTGGTTTCTCCTTTGGGTAACCACCCACTACCGCTCCGACATTCTATTCCGATAATAGCCATAGCACAATACCAACTTACAAACCACGTGCTCCAACAACTTAATTAACAAATCGAACATCTCATCCGAAACCCCAAAAAGGCTTCCATCGGATGCTTCCTCTTTCTAACATCACATCACACACTGGATGGCACATTTATCTTGACAATTGATGCCACTACTCATCCGTAAATTCTCCACTCATAACATCTTACTGCAGACCAGGTCTCTCATGGTCATTCGTACATGACTCAAACTTACCTTCATGTTCTCCCGTATAAATAACCGAGTCTATCTCGCTACTTGTCTCTCCCCAACTCTAATTGAACCACAACTCACGAGTTTCTAATTGACCCTAACATACTCGTTTCTTGCTAGCTCTTTGCGATTCCAAACCATTACATAGACAGGGCACAATCCCTCACAGATCGACATAATCTATACACTCACTTCATTCGTGCTAAATACTTCATCCTTTACGAACCATCTAAACCTCGAAAGTAAAACGCTTATCTAAAACAGCAGTCTTTCATCATCTTAACACCCCTACAAGGTGCTCCCTAAACCTTCAACCTTCTGGCTCCAGTCCTGGCCTCAGCCACCTTACACAGTTGCCGACTTCAACGTCACTAGTTGACCTGCTGATGCTTCCTTAACCTATCCCTCAACAAGGGCCCCTTACTGAACCTAATCCTTCCAACATATCATAATCAAATTCACATCCCGTCGTCCTCATTTCAAAATCGCTCGAGCAACGTCAATATTACAGGATCACCCTAAAACTCTCATTCGACGTCAAGGATATTCCATTCCTACTTCACCACACTACTCATAACAAGTTGCTAATACCAACACTTTGATGACTTTTAGTCCTTCCCTTGAACACAACTGTCCCTCGGCAACTGTATTTCCAGTCACCGCACAAGGGTACAGACCCTCATACAACCGACACTAAAGTCCACTTCCGACTCTTCCACTACTCACCCCTCCTCTTAAACACAAGTACCAAAACTACAACCATTCTCCCCCGATTTGTCCAACACCTCCCCACTCTAGGAGTTCTTCCTTAGCTTAAAATGTAGTACTCTACGACCTAGTGAGTTCATAGCCTTCATGCATGACAACGTGATAAATAAATCATCACACTTTTGATCATTTTAAAGAAACAACACTTGGAAACAACTTGGGTACACACGACCCCAACATTCTCATAACTTCAATGCCCTGTACAACGATCTCGAGAATCGTTTGCATGCAACTTTCCGTAAAACTTAATCTTACTCAACAAAAAATATGTTGTTACGACAGAAATAATTATTATATGAAAATCTTTTCATACTACAAAATTTTGAAAGGATTTACCGACACGAAGTAGACCAGTCGGTTCCTACATTCATTTATATACTTCAACATGTCAATACTTATCTTGGTTATAAAAGTTTTGCATTCAAACGTTTTCTTGACTTTTTGCAACAATTTAATTTATAATGAAAAGAGTGGAATATTTTGTAAATCGTAATCCCCAAGACTTCATTGCGCGATGTAAATGGATTTGCATTTTTCTTTAAACATACGCTTGCACACGTCGACTCATATCCGATCAAATTTGATATTTACACATTTACTTTACTTATGAAAGATCTCATATGCACGTATGCGAACTCAATGCATGAAACTCTACTTGTAATTGAAGGATACTCACTCAAACAAGGTCAATCGCCTTACTCACGCAACTTATCATTGACACTCTACTTTCGACCAGTGGTCGCCCCCATCGGTCTTGCAACAACTTGCTATACCTACATTCAATGGTCCACTTACTCAACCATTTCATACTATTTTCGTCTTGACCAATTCATCTCATATTATAATTCTACACGCTTTCAGTATTCTACAGAAGTCTCTCTTCAATGATCCTGCCACTGAACAACTCGACTAAAGAGTCAGGGCTCTAATCCTCTGCTCGCTCTTGGATTGACACTTCCAAGATCTCGACACTGTCCTTCCTTACCATCCGAACTGATCTATCCCACGATTTCTAGAACTGGGACTCTCCAGAACCAGGAGTCTTACTCAAAATCAATCATTCCTCCTCTTCGAATCCACGAAGATCTACCTCTAGACGACTCATATCATTCTATACAACATTTCTTCTCTACGATGTATACATACATCACATCATAAATGATCTCTCATGATACTTCCCCAACAAGGGTTCTCAGTCTACTCCTCAGGGGTCTTGCTGACATTCTAGATTACTGGAACACGACATATAATACTAGCTTCAGACTACAACTCTAGAAGAATAAGGCAGATTAAGCACATACATGTACCTGTAAGTTCGCAATTACACTGGCCATGTGTAATCCCAAACATACCTTAAATGACCGTCCTCGGTACCCTATTATCCCTATTTCTATAATAGTGTACTCCTAACGCATTTCCTGATTCTCAGTTGTGATTTCTACTCCCAACGTTTAAGTTTAGGCCCGTCCGGTCACCTAAATCCCTTAAACTATGGCTCTGATACCAATTGTAACAACCCAGTCTAATATGGGACATGCATAGCAATAAATAATAGGCTTTACAATACTGGGTCCCCAAATTTCATTACATCTGTCTCAAAACATAGGTTGGCAGAAACAACCTGTACACAACTGAGAATAACTATCTACATAAGTATGAGTGACACTACCTCTATCTGCATCAGTACTCTATCCTGCTCTTGCTCAATTACTTGAGCCTCCTACTATCTGCTTACCTGAAAAAGTTTAGTTTAGAAAATGTGAGGGTTAGACCATGAGGTCTAGTGAGCTCCCTCCTGACAGTTCTCAAATATCGTTTAAAACAATTTATAACTTTCTCATAGCATTTCATAAAAACTTTCACATAAACTTTTCATAAACACTTTCACATAACTTTTCATAAACACTTTCACATAACTTTTCATAAACACTTTCACGGATAAATCCGCTCCCGTTAATGGCACCCTGAAGTCACTCAAGAGTGACAACGAGTCAGTCTCACACTGCCTTGCTGGGTCACTCTTCCCATGGCATAAACGGAACCTCCCCCCGGCATGAGTACTGGCGGAACCTCCCCTCGACTTAGCCAATTTACGTCTACCACAATGTATGCATACATCTCATATAAAACTTTAAATAAACTTTCATGCAGTTAAAAACATAGAAATAAATATGGCATTTCTCATCTTGTACTTACTTTAGAAAACACGTTAAAAGTCACGTATTTTAGTTAGAAAACTCACC
The DNA here is from genome assembly GCA_033807775.1 of Saussurea involucrata. NCBI lineage: Eukaryota > Viridiplantae > Streptophyta > Magnoliopsida > Asterales > Asteraceae > Saussurea > Saussurea involucrata. The sequence continues at coordinate 51,405,522 of CM066321.1, forward strand.
TGGTACGTTTACTTGCCCTTCCTACTCTGTTCTGTACTTCCAAACGGTCTATCTGAACGAATGGATAAAACATATAAGCTGACTAGTCAACTGTCCGGATACTAACTCACCGGATAATTCTACTTTTTGTACAGTTTACCGGCTACTTATGCTTTCCGGATACTTATGCTTACCGGATACTTACCCGGTAACCTTCATCACTAGGGGCTTTTCGGATAAAGCGCTGGGACGAGTTTTGAGGCCAAATTCTTGCTAAACACCCCTTAATCGAAACGATAAAACGATAAATAATTACATAAACATTCTATAACCATTTCTTACAATTCCTTGCTAATTAAACACGATTTATGGTGTTTAAATCTTCTCTTAGAGTCTCATTTTTTTCTTTCAAGGCAAGAACTCTCAAAACCCAACAATCCATTCAACAATCATAAATAAGGTTATAGATTAGGAATTACCTGATGGATTTTCTGCAGAAAACGAATTCCACTCCACTCCTTCTTCCGATTTTCAAAGAATGATGATCCTCTTCTTCAATTGCACAAGAACCCCAAAAATTCTTTCTCTGCCTTCTATTCTCTCTTAGCCGCCACCAACAAATGAAATGGGCTCCCTAGGGTTTTGTGCCAATCATTTGGGTTTTTATACTCTAACCTTTATTAACCAAATAGTCCCTCAACTTTCAGTTTTATTAAACGTTCCCACAAGTCTTGAAACTCTTTCAATTTGGTCTCGGTTATTACAGAGCAGAAGATCAAATCTGATCTACAGAGGAAGTTTGATTTGATTTCTCGAGAAAGGAATTATCTGTCCGACAAGGTTCAGAAACTGGAAGCAATTAACTTCATAGTTGAATTATCTGATCAATTTATATCCGATACTATTGTTCAATCACCATATGATGATCCAACTGCTTCTGAATGTTCATTTAAGACTGCTTCTGGTTCAGTTCATGGACTTCTTTCTTCGACAAAGTCCATCAAATCAAGCACTCCTTCAAAGGATCAGATGCGCCTTTCTAATCTTTTCTATAACCATGCTGCTACAAGTTCAGATACTCCTATCTTTAAGCCTGTTAAGATGGTTTGGAAGGTAAAAGGATCTTATCCAGAAAGAAATGCACCAAAATCATCTGTTCCTCCACCTACGGTGAACAAGAAGAACAAAGCTTAACAAGGTAAGTCTTTTGTTAAACCTAATCCTGTTTATTCTGCAAATCATTTGATTAGGTTAGCACAAAAGCACATATGTTGTTCTTATTGTGGAACGCATGATTTTGTTAAGAAAGAAAATGTTCAGTACTGGTATGGTACTTATAATATTTCTTCAAATCGAACTGCACATAACAAGCCAGGACCCAAGTTCTGTTGGGTACCAAAATCTACTTAATCTGTTTTGCAGGTTTATCATGTGTGGTGCTGATTGTTAGAATTATACCAAACACATGACTGGGAAACAGAAGAGAATTATGCAGATTTGAAGAAGAGTACATATGCTGAGATATATGCATAATTTCAGGGGGAGAATTTCTTTATTCTTGATATATTTAGGGCTTATTGATATATCTTTCTACATGATAGTGGTTTCTAAACACATCAGTTTAGAACCCGGATTTCAATGAGCTTATGGTTTCTGAATAATTCAGTTCAGAACCCACACTTCAATGATGTTTGTGGTTTCTAAACACATCAGTTTAGAACCCGGATTTCAATGAGCTTATGGTTTCTGAATAATTCAGTTCAGAACCCACACTTCAATGATGTTTATGGTTTCTAAACACATCAGTTTAGAACCCGTATTTCAATGAGTTTATGGCTTCTAAACACTTCAGTTTAGAACTCGTACTTCAATGTGATTTTCACTTATGATCATATCAGATCAGGACTCGTTCTTAATCTTAAATAAGTAAATAAATAAAATTTTAAATAAATAAATAGCCTTTGATTGTTACATGTGCTAATTTTATCAAATTACGTTCTTTGCAGATTTTGAGGGGGAGCTTATCCGATTTTTAAATCAGTTGATCATAATTTGAGGGGGAGCTTAAATGATAGCACTGTAAGTATCTTCTGAACTCAATCTGAGATTGTTTGAAAGAAGAACGAATTTCAAGCATGAAAAACGTGTTCTTAAATATTCAAACCACTTCTCAATTCTTAAACAGACTTTATGAATTTAGAAGTGTGATTTTAAATGTTTTTCATGTATATCTTGGGTTGTTACATCATTATTTCTGACCGTGTGTTTCCAAAGATTAATATTTGCGTATTATCTTGTCTATATACTTTCAAGTATTCATACACACCGGTTCGACTTCCTTTTGACTTTGTTATTACCATGTCTCAAAACGAAACAATTTTTCTATGGTAATACTCCCGTTTGTAATTCAAAGTTTGTTGAGCATCATATTCTTTCAGCGTAAGACTTTAAACGTTTCATTCAAAGATTGTTTATATTTGTTCATATAAACAAAATTCAATTCTTTGATACCCTAACCCTTACATGATTATCTTTCATAGTTGATCTGATTGATACATTGTCAGATTCTCAAACAAGTCTTTCGAATTCATTTCATTCATTCAATATTCTTGTTGTGAGAAATCTTCAAAGTTCAAATGCTCAAATATTCATGATAATTGTTGTGGAGCATGCATTCTGATGACAATGTTATCCAAACGAAAACTGTTGAACACCACATCATTTTAGGACAAAATTTCATGGGGATTAGTGTGTGAGCTACATTGTACTTCTATGGATCCACGTTAACCAGTGTTTCCTACCCAAGAAGTTATCCTTGAGTGATTGAGGGGTGAGGGGTCGAAATCAAAGAGTGGGGGAGATAACTCATCCGGTTGAGTAATCTCATTGTGCTGAGGTAAAATGAAAAAGAGAGTTTGGTTAGACGTGAGCAGATTAAAAACATAAAGAGGGTGTCAGAACACAGTTAAAAGAATAAGAGAACTCTGCACCAGCCAATTTCTGAGCCGGGAAGCCACATTACTGATTGGTTCACATTCCTTGGTGACCATCATTGAAACAGGCAATTAGCCCATGCCAACTCTTGCATTAACCCCACCAGCTACTCATTTCTTTCTCAACAAAGAAATGTTTCAATTTTCTTGGGGATGCATCATATTATCTATCTAATCTTCCCTCGGAAGGTTTGGATATTGAAAAAGAAGGAAGTTTGCCCCACCTTCGCACTTCAATCATGCACATTGAGTCCGTGGAAAACTTGTTGCTGTCTCAACAGTTTACACAATTTGAGCCTAACTATTATTCAAGCATAAGTTGCTTCAATCATTTCTACACTTGCACGTACACACAAGGAATATGTTTTCTTGTCATAACGTTCATAGAAATTCCTTTGTATTTTTCGATGATTGAATGGAAGCCCTGGAGGAGTGAACATCAAAAAGCTCCTTTCCAAAGTACATCCGTTGTACTAAGTGGCTTCGTGCAACTTACATGCATTTTAACTGTCTCATTCGTTGATTCAGGGTTACAACTTTCATTTTATCTGAATTTGAAAAGATTCGGATAAACATTTTTGGAATTGACGGTTAAACAGATCAAGTGGAGGAGATTGTTTCTGGTATTCAAAGACTGCTGAAATTGAAAAGAATTTTGATGATCATGTTTCTCACAATCATCAAAAAGGGGGAGAAATATCAAACAGAAGAAAAGAGGGAGATAATTCGAATATCTCAACTTCCCAAAGTCAAAGAAAGGCAACTCAAGATATTTCGCGATGTTCAAAGAGAGACAAGATTCAAGACAGTTTGTTCAAGTTGTTCAGATGTGTGAAGATGCAAAGACAGTTCGTGCTAAAAGATTATTCAAGAATGTCTAAAAGCTCAAAGCCCGTTAAAACCTCAAATCCTGTTCATAATTCAAAGACTGAAAAATTTTCAAAGATCAAAGTTGCAAAGATCAGTGCTATGAAGATTCAAAGATAAAAAGATTTTGTTTGAAGACTTTGATCAATGCTACACAAATTTGAAGTTCGTGTTTCAAGACTTGTTGACTATTTGACTTTAAAGAGCCTAAATGAAGATTAAAGCCGCCAAAGTGGATTCTTGTAGATAAAAGCCTATCTGAAGATTTGTCAAAGATTTAAAGTGTTGAAGATCTGAAGATTAAAGAGTTGAAGACTATCGTCATAATTTTTCTAAATCTTGAATCCATAGGGGGAGATTGTTAGTACACAATGTATCCAAGATTTAGGTTAATTGTAATTAGTCAACAAATGTCAAAGTCAAAATAGGAATTGTGTTGGTCAAAGGTATATAAACCCAATTGTTAGGGTTTTGTGAAGTAAGGTCATTTGAGTATAGCCACTAAGTGTGTGTGTGTGTGAGAGAGAGAGTGGCCTCCAAGAGAGAAAGTGTACCCAATTCTCATCTTCTACATTTCTACTCTAATTCAAAGGGTTTAATGGTTTAATCTTGTTATCTGAAACCTCTCAATTGTTAGTACACAATGTATCCAAGATTTAGGCTAATTGTAATTAGTCAACAAATGTCAAAGTCAAAATAGGAATTGCGTTGGTCAAAGGTATATAAACCCAATTGTTAGGGTTTTGTGAAGTGAGGTCATTTGAGTATAGCCACTAAGTGTGTGTGTGAGAGAGAGGCCTCCAAGAGAGAAAGTGTACCAAATTCTCATCTTCTACATTTCTACTCTAATTCAAAGGGTTTAATGGTTTAATCTTGTTATCTGAAAACTCTCAATTGGTATCAGGGCATAGTATTTCATTTAGATCAGATTAGTATTTTGAGAGTTTTTGCAATTTTGAGTGTTCTTCATTTTTTCATCCATTTCTTATTGATTCTAGCCATTTGAGTGCTTCAAATGGATTAGAATTGATCTAGGAGTGTTTGATTATCATCCCTGTGTGTTTTGATTCCGCAATTACACCAGGATCTGTCTCAATTTGTGCAAAATCAGTTTTTCGGACTTTTAGAAGAAAACTCACTGTTTTGGTTTAGAAATCACTGTTCTAGTGGTTTTTGGACAAAACTTGAAGAATTAAAGTTGTCCAGAATACTGTTGCGAACCTGCGTACCGAATTTCAAAGCAATTGGATCATATTTGAAGAATCGACTCACGATCCTTTGCATATTCAAAACTTTCGCAACACATGGATATTCATAACTTTCGCAACCTTTGAATATTCATAACTTTCGCAACATTCAGTGATTCATAACTATCGCAGTACATCAAAAGTGAATAGTATACTATCGCAACCCTCTGTTGCGACAAGCCGTTGTAATCGCAATTTTTCATCGTAAACAGTATACTATCGCAACTATCTGCTGCGACAAGTCTCAACTATCGCAACCTACGTGATTTTGAACAGTACTTATCGCAATCCTCAGTTGCGATAAGAATTTTTGTTGGATTGTATCGCAATCTGTTAGCTGCGACAAGTGTTTTTGGCTACTTTCGCAACTTGTTAATTGCGACAAGTTGTTGTGTTGCGACAAGTCCTTGGTTGCGACAAGAAGTTGGCTGAGACAGACAGTGGGTTGAGACAAGACCGTGTGAAACTATTTTTTTGCTAATCGAATCTAAGGAATACTTAACGATCATCAACAAGTAATCATTATGACAGCGAGAGACATGTTAACTATTGGGTCGAAGGGCAAACCACCTGTTCTTTTTCCCAAGGAGTTTAAGATATGGAAAGACAGATTCATCGATTATGTTGAGCGACAAGAGAACGGGGAATTTATTTCTAATTCTCTTAAGAATGGCCCCATGGAGAAACAAATGAGAAGAGGACTTATTACTGATGGTGACCCAATTCCAGACTTGGTTGAGGTTCTACCATTACATTATACTCCTGAACAAAAGAACAAAGCATACGGAGACGAAATGGCAAAGTCTCTAGTTATTCAAGCCTTAACCAACGATATTTATCGAAACGTGGATAGCAAAAATTATTCAGGGAAGGCCATGTTTGATGAACTGACAAAGCTGTATCAAGGATCTGAAATAGAGAATCAGATGAGAATCTCCAACGCCATCAATGTGTATGAAAACTTTAAACAGAAGGAAGGAGAGGCACTTGATTCTGCTTATGATCGATTCACTACTATTTTGAATGAGATGAATAGGTACAATATAAACAAATCTATAATCGAGCACAATGTGAAATTCCTGAGTGTTCTTCAACCCGAATGGAAGAAGTATGCTCATCGAATAAAACATAATGCTAGGTTAGATGTGTTGCCTCTACAACAGATGTACGAAACCTTGAAGCAGGATGAAGATGATGCTGATGCAAAGAGAGCTAAGAAAAATAAGAAAGAGAAGAAGGAATAGAAAAGAGAGGTTAAGGAAGAAGAGTTAGATCCACTTGCTTTAATGTCTAACAAGAAATACTCAAAGAATGTGGGTAATCAGTCTGATGAGGAAAAGAATGAAGCAGATGGGATAGATGATGTTGAAAGTATTAAGAATTCTTTGATTCTCCTTACCAGATCTTTTCAAAGAAAATTTGGGAAAAGCCCCAGTTCTAACAGTCAAAAGTATGCATCTGGCTCAAAGAACTTCGAGCATAAAGCACATGTTGAATCGAGCAAGAGGTTTGATGACAAGAAGGCTGAGTATAAGAAAGAAAAGTATAAGAGGCCAGAAGAGAAGAAGGTATTAGAGAAGAAGGATGAAGCACCGAAGTGCTAAAATTATGGGAAGACTGGTCATTTCTCAAAAGAATGTTGGAAGCCGAAAGTGAGGGATTCCAGTTATTACAAGAATAAGTTGATGCTTGCTGAACAGAAAGAATCGGGGATTGTACTGTTTGTCGAAGAAGAATACTGGCTTGATCAGATGGATGATGAAGCAGATGATGAGAAACCGGATCAAAACAAGATGTGCCTCATGACCAGAAACGCCGATGATGAAGGGTCAGAGTCTACTTCAAATTTGGTACATCCCGATCTCTATAATCAATTTATTATTCAACAAGCGTATTTAACAAAGAGGTTAGAAGAACTAACAACTGACCAGAACACATCAGATGAAATAATTTCCACTCTAAGGGAAAGACTAATTGAACAAGACAGTCAAATTAAAGAATTAGAAAAGAAAAAGACTGAGTTCGATATTGGTCATGCATATTTTCAAGATAAAATAACTGAACTATCAGATAAATTGATGAGTTCGGAAACCAAGAATTGTGAGTTTGAAAATCTTTTACATGCTTATAAAGATAGGAATGATGAGATGTTTGAAAATGTTAAAGATCTGGAAAATAAACTGTACAAAGCAGGTCAAACTGAACAAACAATTCACATGCATAAGCCAAGTAAGTTCAGATATTTCAATTCAAAGTAGGGTATCGGGTATGACAATCCACAGTACCTGAGCAATGCTTTAATAAAATCTCCCAATCTTTATAAATTTGAATGGATTGAACTTGCAATACATTCTAACTATCAAATTAAATGGCTTAAAATGGATGGTGAAGACTATGAGGCCGAGGAAGAAATAAAAAGAAAAACCACTGTTAAAATGCAACTTCCTTTTTGGTATGGTCCAGATAATGCAAAAGCATTAAATAACGAAAGAACCTTGCCAAATGATTACTTTGAGAGCTATATTGTTAAAGAACCGGAGGAAACGGAAAATACACAAAATGATGATTCTGAAAAACCTATTTTGGAAGGTTAAAGGTATTTTCCACCAATGGTTCTTGAACAAAAACTCATGGACCTCGAAAGCAAGATCAAAAGTACTATTGAAGAAGTCAGAAATGACGAGAAGCTTGCTTTTGAGATCGAAAAGGAAGTTATGATCACAGTGCTTTCGGAAAGTTTAAAAGAAATGAAAACAAAACTTGTGGAAATATCTGAAGAAAAAGTTTCAAAAGAAAAACATTCTTCAGATTCAGATGTTTGCTCATGCAAAGCTTTCATGGGAAATACTGTGTTCAGGAGTTTGACAGTTGATGACCAAGATGATTATGAATCTTGGGATTTGGAAAGTCAATTTGTTAAAGATGCTCCTGAAATGTATTTTCCTACGGAAGAAGATAAAGCTTTTTGAAAAGAGTATAATGAATTTCTTTTTCCTAAGTCTTATGGTATTTTTCACGCTTCATTGGACAGTCAGTCTGATTGTGATATTGAGAATGTTGGTAAGGACAAAGGTAAAGTTGTATGTGAAGTCTCTGTTCAATTTGATTTTAGCGCCAAACTTCCAGATCACACTGACTTTCTAATAAAAGAAAAGTAACCTGAAAATATTATCTTGAAAGGGGAATCTTCAACATCAGTTGAGAAAATTTATGTTAATGATTATTATTCTAAATCTAAATCAAAACAATCATTACAGAAAAAGAAAACAAAAACAAAAAGAAAGAAGCATGTTAATTCTTTTCAAGCTCAAAATTCAAAAGATTACGACTCCTATTTGTCTGGTGTTTCAGATCGTAATTTGAGAAACAACACACGCCTTGAGTGGAGAATAAAGGAGTCCACACAGGATGTGGCCCAGATCAAATCATCCCACGTTACTTTAAATGTTTTAAATTCCAAGAAAGACAATTTTGTTTCAAATGTTATTAATTATGATGTTGGCAATAGACGAAAACTTGTAGTTCCTTACAAGGTTTATTCAATGCGACAACTGATTAATTTGGCACGTGATCAAATTTGTTGTGCTTCTTGTGGTGCTAACAATAATGAAACTTTGGTGGCCTTTGGCATGGGCGGACCTAGGTAAGAGCATACGGTGGCACGTGCCACCGTATTGTTTCTCCACCATAAGGTAAACACAATTAGGTTCGTGAAAGGTGTAACCGTATCAATTTGATTTGTGTCACCATATTTATTTTGAAACTACAATAAGGACACAAGTTTCCTTTGGTAGAGTTGTTTTGGAAGACTTTTATTCTACTCAAGACTCGGGTTCAACTCTTGTTAGAGACATTTTTATAGTTTATAGTTTTTAATTTCATATTTTACTATGTTTCTAAAAAAATAGCCATAATGGGACTCAAACTTGAGACCTAAAGTTTGAAAAGCAAGGGACTAACCACCAGACAAACATTGATTTTTTGAAAAATAATTCTACGTTTGTTTCTTATAGTTAAATGGTGTCACCGTTTGAAAAAAATTCTGGGTCCGCCACTGGCCTTTGTGAGAATAAGAGAAATAGGGTTAAAACCCCTAAAATCCCTCATTTCTTTCATCAGTATTGTGTGACTAGTGTGTGAAGCTTGGAGTGGAGCAAACCTTGCTATTGAGGAGGAAGAGCTTGGAATTGGGAGCTAAAATTCGTGAATCTTCATCTTCTTCGAGGTAATCATGTCTCCTTTAAATTTCAATGTCTATAGTGGGTTTGATAACGTTTTCTCCTTGGAACTCTTCAAAATGGTGTAAGAAATAGAAATGGCTATTAAGTAGAAGAATCAGTGAGTTAAGAGTGTGTTTTGGATTGGAACTGATTTCTATTAATGATTAGAAAGGCCATATCTATTTTGTAGTAGCTTAAAATCGTAGTTCAGCCGGATTACATGTCTGATTGAGGTTTTCGGAGGAACACACTGTTCGACAAAAACCCTTGATCGGAAATCGCACGATCCGGAAAAGGTAGACATCTGGAAGTCGATTTTGCCGGATGTTTTTACTCGGAAACCCTTGGGAATCCGGATGGGACCCAGATGTCGGTACCGGGAAACGATGTGTACCCGGGAACTATTGGGAGTCCAGAACTTAGTAAGGGCAAGGGCAAGATGTGAGTTGGAGCTTGCGTCTAGTGGATCTAGAAGACTTTCCCTTTTAATATTTTAGATACATTTCTCAGCTGTAATTAGGGTGATTTTTCCGTGTACCCAAATTTTAAAATTTTGAAATGTGATAATGTGGGGCCGTTTTGGCATTTTTAATTAAACTTGAGGATTTTGGTTGTTGCCTTGATGAGAGTTGTTACAGTTGGTATCAGAGCGCTAGTTTAAGAGATTTAGGTGACCAGACGGGCCTAAACTTAAACTGTGGGATAGGAAGTACAGCTGAGAAAGTAGGAAGGCCTAGGGAGACCTCAACAGGGACACGAATAATAGGGTAGTTAGAACTGTCATGTAAGGTAGATTTGAAGTTACACCTGGCCAGTGTAATAGCGAATCTACAGGTACATGTATGTGCTTATTCTTGCCTTGTTATTTTGAAACCGTTGCTTTAAGTTGTTTAAATTGTGTGATGTTCCAGTAAGCAAAGATGTCAGGAAGAACTTTGAGAAGTAGGTATGTGCCAGTTGAGGGTGCAGCACCGGTTGACGGGGCAATCCTTGTGGAAGAAGTTCTAGATGATAGACCAGTAGATCCTCCAAGGCAGGCAGCCGCCCGTGGGAGGGGCGGAGCCGTGGAAGAGGAAGAGGAAGAAGAAGACACCGGCTACCCGTCGGGCTAAGAGTGTAGAGGCTCCTGAGGAGCGTGAGCCATCCCAGCAGGAAAGTACTGCCTCTGTGAGAGGAGGAAGTCAGTCAAGGGGCCCGAGGCGAAACCGTAACCAAGTGTTTGGAACTGAAGAGAAGTTTACTGCTGAGATGGGAAAACTGCAATAGACATTGCAAGCGTTGTTGGACCATCGAACGAAGTCTGCATCAGATGCGCAGACTAAGAGTGGGAATGAGACGAGGGCTGAAGTGTCTAGCTTACCTGCAACTAAAGTGGGAGATCGCTCTCAGTTGACCCCGTATGTGCCGTGTGAATCAAGTCAGTGAAAGGGTGTACCTTTAAAACTTTCGCGTCGTGTAAGCCTCCATCATTCAGCAGGGAGCGCAACCCGGTTTTGGCTCTGAGATGGATCCGAGAGATGGAACTAGCTTTCAACATGAGTAAGTGTGCCGAGGGAGATAAGGTATTGTTTGCTATGTCTATGCTGAAGTCAGATGCCATCTTCTGGTGGGATGTTGAGACTGGTGGTATGGGTTCAGAGGTAACAAAGGCGACTACTTGGGAGTCGTTCACTAAGAGGTTTAGGGCTCAGTTTTGTCCGTTGGCAGCAGTGAAGAAGTTTGAAGAGGAATTTCTGGGGCTTGAGCAAGGATCGATGACGGTCCAAGAGTACACTTCTAAGTTCATTGAGAAGGCGCGTTTTGTAGAAGTATATGTTCCTTTTAAAAATTAGGGTTCTTCAAGGTTTGGGGTCTTCACCTCACAAACCCTAGTTGGTGAGTTATATTTACCCTTATAAAACTTTATTATACTAAAAATGGAAGATTTGCCCATATATGAAAGTTTAACCAAAAGCTAGGGTTTCACCCAATTTATTCATTTGGAAATATATATATATATATATATATATGTGTGTGTGTGTGTGTGCATAATTGTTTATATTTCTTTTGATGTATAAACATGTACATATATATTTATATATATACTTTGTTAGAACTTAGATACATGAATTGAAATTCGTAACACACAATAATGAATCAAATGAAATACTGAATTTAAATATCTATATATATGTATGTAATTTACATATAATCATAAGTTACATAATCAAAGTTTCAAAAAGAAAATGACTAACTCGAGTTTCTTGATCACAAATTTGAAGAAGAGCGTTTGTTGGATTGAGGCCTGCAAAGCAGTGTCCTTAGACAAAAATTCGTCCCTCGTACCATATCGATTGGACGTCTATCTAGAGGATACAACAACCCGTTCAAGAATCGAACTCTCGAACCCTACGAATCAAACTATGCTTCCATGATGAAGAACAATGAAGAACTTTGAGAGAATTTAAGAGAATATGTGTTTTTTGTCTATCATAATCTGTTACATATGCTTCCTATTTATACTAGATCAACCGGTGCCAATGAACCATTGTAACTGTTCGGTTATGGCGGTTGGAGGATGAAAAGTCACACATTTGCATATGAAAAGTCACACATTTTCATATGAAAAGTCACACCTTTTCATCTTTGCCCTATTTACATATCTAGTACTTGTACTAGTCTTATTACATATCTATCACTAAACTAATATATACTGAGGTATGATTGAGATTATCCCAACAATACCCCACATTTTCTATTCAAACTCTAACAATACCCCACATTTGAATAGAAAATAAGATATTCTCAAAGTATTTATTGTTCTTATTCAGGAAATAAACATGAAATGCATCAGAAAAAGGTGTCTAGGTGACTTGAACCGTTCTTATTGAGTATTCATCGGACCTACTTTGTGGGTAGTGACGAAGAGTCTTGAACTAACAACGTTTTGTAGTAACTCAAGGCAATGAATATAACACATATCATGTTTATGCATAGTTGACTCTTACCGTTGTGTTCATTTCGGTCGTGAACAATCCTTTCTTCATGAGAATTTTAGAAGACGTTTCCATATCCGTCTTCAAAGATGCGACCCCACATCAATCTCATATAGGTAATACTGATCAAGAACATTTCGTAGTGTTCCACCAATAAGCTATCAGTATTATTAAGAATAAGAACTCAACCCTTAAATCATCAACGGAAAATACACTAAATAAACATCATAGGAATAGGCGTACCTGTGTATTCAGTCTTGAGTTTTCCTCAACTAGTTGTCCTATTGAACCTAGACCATGGGATCTCCAATGTTGCTAGGTTAGGTTTCCGCCGAGTAGAACTCATTGGATTGGCTTTAAGCCCATTCCCCTCGATGTATAAGAGACTTGTTCTCTATTAAGGCCTTTTGTCAAAGGATCTGCGATATTTTCCTTTGACTTTACATAATCGATGGAAATTATTCCATTCTTAAGCAAGTCTCGTATTGTTTTGTGGCGACGCCTGATATGTCTCGATTTGCCGTTATAAATTTGATTCTTTGCTCTTGTAAGAGCGGCCATACTATCACAATGTATGCAAACGGCGGTAACAGGCTTAGGCCACAAGGGAATACCCTCTAGGAAGCTTTTAAGCCATTCTGCCTCTTCAGCAGCTTTATCTAGGGCTACGAATTCGGCTTCCATGGTGGACCGTGTATTCACGGTTTGCTTTGAAGATTTCCAAGATATGGCTGCACCACCAAGTGTAAACACATAGCCACTTGTGGATTTACTTTCAGAATGATTGGAAATCCAGTTTGCATCACAATATCCTTCTAGTACGGGAGGATATTTGGTATAGTATAACCCATAGTTCATTGTGTATTTCAGATATCGAAGCACTCTTATAAGTGCATACCAATGATCTTTACTTGGGTTATGTGAGTATCGACTAAGTCTACTCACGGTATATGCTAGATCCGGTCTCGTACAATTCATAATGTACATCAAACTTCCAAGCACTTGAGTGTATTCCAATTGAGACACACTCTCTCGTTGATTCTTCTTAAGTTGGCTTGAAGGATCAAAAGGAGTGACTACTGGTCTATCATCATTGTGACCAAATTTCCTACGAACTTTCTCAACATAGTGAGATTGAGTCAGGATGTAACCGTTAGGATCTCTTTGGATCTTTATCCCAATAATTACATCTGCTACTCCAAGATCCTTCATATCAAACGAAGAGTGCAACATTTTCTTGGTTTGATTGATTACATCTAAGTTGGTCCCCATGATTAGCATATCATCTACATATAGACATATTATGACACATGCGTTCTTGCTTTGTTTCACATATACGCATTTGTCACACTCATTAATTTGGAAACCATTTGATAGAAGAGTATAATCAAACTTCTCATGCCATTGCTTAGGGGCTTGTTTAAGTCCATATAAAGACTTCACAAGTTTGCATACTTTATTCTCTTGGCCTTTTACAACAAAACCTTCCGGTTGTTGCATATAAATTTCTTCATCTAATTCACCATTTAAGAAAGCAGTTTTCACATCCATTTGATGTATGTGTAGGTTGTGAATTGCTGCTATAGCCATCAATGTCCTAATGGACGTGATTCGTGTTACCGGTGAATAGGTGTCAAAGAAATCTTGACCTTCCTTTTGGCGGTAACCTTTAGCAACTAATCGAGCTTTATATTTCTCTACAGTACCATCAGGTCTTAGTTTCCGCTTGAAGATCCATTTATGACCAATTACCTTGTGACCCGGTGGTATGTCTACCAATCTCCATGTGTTATTCTTAACAATGGAGTCTATCTCACCTTGAATAGCCTCTTTCCAATAAGGTGCCTCCGATGAGTCCATGGCGGCTTTATAGGATTGAGGTTCTTCATCGACAACGAATGTCATGAAGTCGGGTCCAAAGTCTTTTGCAATCTTTCCCCTTTTACTTCTTCTAGGCTCTAAGTTTTCTTCTTGAGCCTTTGATGTACCTTCTTCATTTGGTTTCTCAACACTATCGGTGTTATCTACTTCACATACTCTCTTTCTTGGATTAGAGATTTCTTTCCCTTTATCCTTGAAAGGAAATATGTGTTCAAAGAATTCAGCCTCAATTGATTCCATGATTGTGTTATTGTGGATATCTTCATTGTTTGACTTATAGACCAGAAATCTATAAGCAGCACTATTACTTGCAGGACCAAGATATACACAATCAATGGTCTTTGGTCCAAGTTTTGTCCTTTTGGGTAAAGGTACTTGAACCTTTGCAAGGCAACCCCACACTTTCATCCTTTTGTAGGAAGGAAGTTTTCCTTTCCATAGTTCATAAGGAGATTTATCGCTCTTTTTATGAGGAATTCTATTAAGTATCATATTTGCAGTTAAGCATGCTTCACCCCACAAACTATGTGGTGCTCCCGAAGTAATCAACATTGAATTAATCATGTTTTTCAATGTTCTATTTTTCCTCTCGGCTACTCCATTTTTTTGTGGAGTATAGGGAGCCGTGGTTTGGTGAACTATGCCATGATGAGAACAAAATTCTGCAAAGTCCTTGGACTCATACTCTCCTCCTCTATCGGATCTCAAAATTTTTATTCTTTTATCAAGTTGGTTTTCAACTTCAGCCATGTATGTCTTAAACATATTCAAAGCTTCATCTTTGGTATGTATTAGGTATACATAACAATATTTACTGCAATCATCAATAAATGATACATAATAGTTCTTTCCTCCACGTGTGGGTTTGGCTTTATAATCACATAAATCGTTGTGGATTAGTCCAAGTATTTGATTAGACTTTTCAACAGATTTGTGTGGATGGCTTGAATATTTAGATTCAACACATACCTCACATTTTGTCTTGTTATCCATGGAACACTTGGGTAATAACCCAAGTTTTGTCATCCTTTGTAAGGATCGGAAGTTAACATGTCCTAGACGGGAATGCCATAAGGAAGAAGAGTCAAGCATGTACATAGAAGCAGAGGTAGAGCCTGCGGTTTTATTGCTATTTACAACATTTACAATATTTACATCATCATTGTTCATCACACTGAGTTTAAAGAGCCCCTCATTTAGGTAGCCCTTACCAACATACATCCCACCCTTAGTAATCACAAATTTATCAGATTCAAACACCATATTGAATCCTTTGTTACTAAGTGTGGGTCCAGAAATCAAGTTCTTTGTAATAGCCGGTACATGCAAGACATTGGTGAGCACAAGTTCCTTCCCCGATGTTAGCTTGAGATTCACCTTCCCCTTCCCTTCAACTTTCGCGGTCGTGGCATTACCCATATACATGGGTTCTTCATCATCAACCTTTTGGTAAGTAGCAAACATGTTCTTGGAGTTACAAATATGTTTGGTGGCACCGGTATCAACCCACCAATCGGTCACGTTTGTAACTATAAAAGCCTCAATTACTCCAACGAATTGATTTGGAGCATTAACCACATTGGCTTGATGGGGGTTTCCACCGGCACCTCCTCCTCTGGGACCACCATGGTTTCTCCTTTGGCGGCAATCCTTCGCTCGATGCCCCGGCTTGCCGCATACCCAGCAACTCATCACAGGCTTCTTGAAAGGCCTTCGTTGTACGGATAGTGGGTTTGAAGCATTGAGATTTTGCTTGAAACCCATCGCCTTTCCCTTTCCTTTTTGGAACTTTGACTTTGATGAGTTTCCGGTAACCATGTTTGCATTTGGTTCCAACGAGATTTCATCCGCCTTCTCGTTCATCCGGTTGTCCTCCTCCACCCGCAATTTGAGTATCAATTGCTCAAAACTCATATCCTCGGACAAATGTTTAAGATAGAGTTTAAAATTTTTCCAGGATGGAGGTAACTTGTCAATAATTGAACCAATAACAAAATTAGAGTTGATTCCCATACCTTCGACTTCCAATTCATGGACCAAGATTTGCATTTCTTCTATTTGTTTCACGACCGGTTTGGAATCCGTCATCTTATAGTTTAGGAATTTGCCCACGATAAATCGTTTGGAACAAGCGACTTCCGTCTTGTACTTTGATTCCAACGACTCCTAAATTTCTCTTGCCGTGGTGAAGGATGAATATATGTCATAAAGACCATCATCCAAACCATTAAGAATAAAATTCCGACAATTATATTCGTTGGCGTTCCAAATATCCAATGATCGTTGGAACATAGCCAATTCAATTTGGGATGGGGCGTTTTCTCTTTCTCCAACTGGCGGTGTCAGTGCTTGATCGGTAAGCACTTTAGACACTTTCAAAGTTGTCAAGTAGAAGAGCATCTTTTGTTGCCATCTTCTAAAATCGGAACCCTTAAATTTTTCGGGTTTCTCCACACTCGATTTCAACAAGGAAGAGTTTTCCATCGTCAACGAAATTTCTGTCTAAGATTGTTAGAACTTAGATACATGAATTGAAATTCATAACACACAATAATGAATCAAATGAAATACTGAATTTAAATATCTATATATATGTATGTAATTTACATATAATCATAAGTTACATAATCAAAGTTTCAAGGAGAAAATGACTAACTCGAGTTTCTTGATCACAAATTTGAAGAACGTTTGTTGGATTGAGGCTTGCAAAGCAGTGTCCTTAGACAGAAATTCGTCCCTCGTACTGTATCGATTGGACGTCTATCTAGAGGATACAACAACCCGTTCAAGAATCGAACTCTCGAACCCGACGAATCAAACTATGCTTCCATGATGAAAAACAATGAAGAACTTTGAGAGAATTTAAGAGAATATGTGTTTTTTGTCTATCATAATCTGTTACATATGCTTCCTATTTATACTAGATCAATCGGTGCCAATGAACCATTGTAACTGTTCGGTTATGGCGGTTGGAGGATGAAAAGTCACACCTTTTCATATGAAAAGTCACACCTTTTCATATGAAAAGTCACACCTTTTCATATGAAAAGTCACACATTTTCATCTTTGCCCTATTTACATATCTAGTACTTGTACTAGTCTTATTACATATCTATCACTAAACTAATATATACTGAGGTATGATTGAGATTATCCCAACATACTTATATGTTAATTTTCACTTATGAGTCGTAATTGTATACATGTATAGATGTAGACATATTCATATAATATGGTGATGTAAATGCATGAAAATATGTATAAGTACACCAACGTTAAACTGGAGAATTTCATGTAATGGCTATGTAGTTTTGATTTGAGGAGTGAATATGGGATCTACATGTTATGTGTGGTACTGGAGTACTCACTCAAAGTAATTATGTGGAAACAATCCTTGTTGTATTTAATTGAATTGCATTCAAAATCATGATACGGATGTTGTAATCTATCTCCTTGTGCACGAGGATTTAGACCTTTGTGGACTATATGTTCACTCTTTTATTATTAGCCATTTGTGGCAACTAACGAGTAGGCAATAAGGGACATCCTGTCCTTGAGGTGTAACTCGTCTAGATTGGATAGGCAATATGGTCCCCATAAGTCCTTGAGGTGTAACTCGACGAAGTAGTCAATAAAGGCAATGTTATATGGTTTGAGGTTGTGATGTCTTTATGGCATGGAAACTAAGACCAAGACTTGAGGTGTTATCCAATAACATCAAAGGTGACCCCACTCACGTGTTCTCATCACCTAGATGGAAACGAGTCTCCCCCGTATTTTAGAGAATTATCTCTCTCTTGTGTTAAAATCAGGGGTGGACGTTTGTGGCAATGCTGGAAATCGGTAATCTATTTCCAAGTGGAGCTGGTAACATTATTTTAAGTCGCTATTGTTAAAATTATATAAATTGCATATCTTTATCAAATCTCACTAGACTTTTGTCTAACTGTTGATCCAAACCCTCAGTGATTTGATAATGACCCTCTCTTATATACTTAGTGAAAATTGTAAGTAAACAATATGTATCAGAATTTCACTATCGCTAATAAGTACTAAGATCTTACAGTACCGCTGATAGGAACTCTCGCTCTTTAGATTAAACATTCAGCGAACACTGTTCACCATAAGACTGAGTCTGTTCTGTACCTATGGTGATCGCTGATAAGTTAGTTGTTTACTTATGATCCCTAAAGACAAGTTTCACGTTAAGATAGGTTCTACGCTTAAGTCAAAGATCAAGCTCAAGAATCAGCGACAAGTCTCCTAATGAACTGATGCGGATCAGCGAAGACTCAGATTTGTCCACTCAACGTGAAGTATCAAGTACAAGACTTTAGCTATCGCTGAACTCTATCATTCGCTGACAAAGAATGATAGATCGCTGAATCAACGAAAAGCTGATCATGAAGTCCTCCGTACAAAGTACTTTTGTCTTAACCACCCTTGCACGTCTCCGTACGACATGTCAGAAAAAGAACCTCCTTATTGTCTGAATTCGTACAACCACTCTGATACTACACTGTTCAACATGCGGCTACTAAGGTTGTCAACAAAGGTCAATGACATGCAACTAATCAGCTGCTGCCACGTGTAAAGTGTAAACTGCAATGCATTAAATGCATGCAGTATATAAGAAGATGAACTCACTTCATTTTGAAGTAACTTGCTAACTCTGGACAAGTTCATCCTTCTTATCTTGAGATAGGTTATTATTAGTAATTTCCTTCTCTTTCTTAGTGCAAGAAACTTAGTGTTCCAACTTGTTTAGATTTAGGTTTATCCTTAATCTTGTTTCCGCAACAAGCTGTAAATTGTTAATGATTTATCAATAAACAATTTAGAAAAGTAAAATCTGTGTGTTTGAATTCAACCCCCCCCCCCCCCCCCCCCTTCGGGACCAACAAGTGGTATCAGAGCGGATTTGTTTAATCTCATAAACAAGATCTAATCTATACTAAGATTTCTCTTCCTTGCTACTTCTAAAAATGGCTACCAACACAAACACAAATTATATCGACAATGGTTCTCTTGCAAAACCCCCTAGATTCTCCAGAGATAATTTTAATTTATGGAAAAATAGGATGACTCTCTTCCTAGAAGGTGTAGACCCTACTATGCCTTATTATATTGAAAATGGCCCCTTTATTCCTATAAGAATTGATGCCGCAGTACCAGCCGCTGAGAATAGACCTGCTATTCCAGAAAGGCTGGTACCCAAAGAAGTTCATACGTGGACTGACGAAGATAAGAAGAAAGTGGCTATCGACACAAAAGCCAGATCCATACTATCCATGGCTCTACCTGACGAAGTCTACCATTCCGTCATGAACCTGAAATCCTCAAAAGCCATGTGGGACACAATATGTGTTCAGTATGAAGGTACTGCTGAAGTCCAGGACTCTCGAAAGATCAACCTGGTAAGACAGTATGAAAGTTTCATTTGTGGTAAGAATGAGACTCTCTCTGAAGTTCACCAACGTTTTAATTGCTTAATAATAGATCTGAAAACTGTTGGTAAGGTATATTCTAACTTTGAAGTGCTGACAAAGTTTCTAGAATGTTTACCTGAAAGTTGGGACAGTTATTCTATGTGTCTCAAGCTGTCAAAAGATCTAAGATCAATGACCCTTGCTACCTTATATGGCACGATGCTGAATCATGAGCAATCAAGCCATCTTAAGAAGAATCTTGTAAAAGATTCCAAAAGCACCCCTGTTGCTTTAATCTCAGAGGAACCCTCTACTCAGCGACCCTCGGTCACTATCACTGAGTTAGAGAGTAACTCTGAAAGATCATCAGAGTCTGACTCTTCAGATAATGATGAATCTTTGGCTCTCCTAACTAAAAAGTTCAGGAGATTCGCCAAAAAGAAAATGTTCAGAAAGAACAATCCCCTTTCTATAACTGATAAGCCAAGATCATCAACTCCTGTTGATAAGGCTACTGCTACTTGTTTTAACTGCGAAAAGACTGGACATTTCGCTAACGAGTGCATGTCTAAGAAAGTATCGAGAAACTCAGCGTTTCCCAAGAAATCCTTTATTCCCAGGAATAAAGATGATAAATATGCTAAGCTGAAAGAAAAGTATGCGAAGCTGAAAAGCTTCAAGAAGAAAGGCAAAGGCCTGATGGTTTACGATTGGGCTGCTTCTAAAGAAGAAGAATCATCATCTGACTCTGAAGATGATGAAGCCAATCTCTGTCTTATGGCAAAGATTGAAGATGAGGAAGAAAGTTCAGACATTCCCTCTACTTCAACCTCTGCAATTCAGGTATCACCTTCCTTCTTTACAAAAATTGCAAATATTGATGAAGCTGATAGTCTCCGTAAAATCGATCTCTTGACTAGAAGCTTATATGAAGCCATGAATGGCAAAACTATAGTTGAAAACCAAAACCTTGATCTCGCTGAACAGCTTAAAAACTGTCACCTTCAAATAGAAAAGCTTTCTGAAATTGAAGAAGATTTTAAAGATCAAGTGCATTTAAATCAACTAGTCAAAATCGAACGAGCAGAAGCTATCGCTGCATTGAAAGCTGAAAAAGCTACTGTTGAAGGATGGTGTAATTCTTCAACAAAGATCGCTGAGATAATTAAGTCTCAGATACCCCTGAGTGATAAACGTGGTCTCGGTTACAAATATGAAACTCAAGAACCAACCACTGATCGTTCCATGCTCCTATTTGGAACTTTCGTATCCTCAGTCGCTGACACTTCATCCTCTGAGTGTTCCTCGTCCAGACCAACTATCCCTGAGGAAATTTCTACCTCTTCAAAAGGTAAAGAGAAAATGGTTTATCCAAAACCTACCTCTGTCTTTAAAGATAAAGGTAAAGGAATTGCTTTTAACCAAAATCCTCAGAAGGGTACTTTAGTACCAAAGCTGAATGCTTCTAAAGGTTTAGTGATTTATTCCTCTGGATCAAGGAATCAGATCTCTGGATCTACTCAGCATGGGTCTATTCAGCGATCTACTCCTAGACTCAGAGTGGATGTCCTTGGTAAGAAATCTGAAGAACTAAAAGTTTCTCCTACTTCAAAAGCCAAAAGCTTATTTGGTGTTGGTCCTTCTAATTCTAAATCAAAAGCTCAGCATTCAAATAGTCCTAGAACTGCTTTTAGTTATAGGAAATGTTATCACTGTGGACTCACTGATCATATTGCTAGTAAGTGCTCCACAGCCACCAAAGCTGAAAAGATAGCTAAGGTGAAGATTGCCCCCAAGGCAAAGAAGACCACTGAGGTTAAGAAATTAACCAAAGTGAAGACTGACAAAGCTGAATCTTCAAATGTTGCGAAGATTGCAGAACCTTCCATTCCAACTACTTCCACTGACAAACGTGTACACATGGTTAAGTGGGTACCCAAGAAAAACTAATCTTCCTTTGTGATGCAGGTTCAGAAGGGTATCTGGTATCTCGATAGCGGATGCTCTAGACACATGACTGGAAAGAAAAGCCTGCTCGCTGAATACAAGGAAGAGAAGGGTCCCTCTGTTACTTTCGGTGGAAATGGAAAAGGACATACCCGAGGGTTTGGTGTACTCTCAAATGGTACAACAACCTTCAGAAGAGTAACATATGTTGAAGGGCTGAAGCATAATCTTTTAAGCATCAGTCAGCTTTGCGACAAGGATAACAAGGTAATCTTTACTAAGGAATCCTGCTTTGTCACTGACAAAAAGGAGAAGATAGCTCTCAGCGGTTATCGTTTGGAAAATGTTTAAGTAATAAACATGGACTTAACCACCACTGAGAACTCCTGTTTCTTCTCAAAAGCCTCATCTGATGTCAACTGGCTATGGCATAAGAGGCTCTCTCTCATCTGAATTTCAAGACACTGAACACTCTTTTATCAAAAGAGTTAGTCACTGGTCTACCCCAACACTCATACGCCAAAGAGTCTTTATGTTCAGTGTGTGAAAAAGGAAAGCAGACCAAAGCAAGCTTTAAGTCAAAGCAAGTCTCCTCAGTGTCATCTCCTCTACAACTACTCCATATGGATTTGTTTGGCCCTGTTAACAAACAATCCATCGCTGGAAAGAAATATACACTGGTCATAGTTGATGAATTCTCTCGTTATACATGGGTTATGTTTCTCCGTTCCAAGAGTGACACCCTGAAGAACTCATCACCTTTGTTCGGAAGATGGAAACCCTGAAAAATTTGACCGTTCGCTCAATAAGGAGTGATCATGGGACTGAATTCAAAAACAGTTCTCTTGATTCCTTCTTTGAGAGTAAGGGTATTTCTCACAACTCTTCTTCAGTGAGAACACCGCAACAAAACGGAGTCGCTGAAAGAAGAAATAGAACTATTATTGAAGTTGCACGTTCAATGCTCAGGATTCTAACCTGCCTACTCAGTTTTGGGCAGAAGCTGTCAACACCGCTTGTTTTACGCAAAACAGGTCGCTGATAGTTAAAAGATTCAATAAAACAGCCTATGAACTTTTTCATGGGAGAAAGCCTTCAATCAGCTTTCTTCACATCTTTGGATGTCAGTGTTTCATATTGAATAATAGAGATGCCCTTGGAAAGTTTGATCCTAAGGCTGATGATGGAATCTTTCTTGGATACTCCTCAGTCTCCAAAGCCTTCAGAGTCTTCAATCGAAGAAGACAAACTGTTGAAGACACAATTCACGTCACGTTTGACGAATCCCGTTCAGCGAACTCTAAACCGTCCGCTTATACTGAAGAACTGAATCAATGGATGTTTTCTCATCTTGGTGATTCAGAAGATATTCCCACTCCTCGTGCTCATACAGCTGAAGATGATGGTCCCACTATCATTCCAAATATGCAGAATAGTGAAGTTGAAACATCATGGGTCTCAGCTGTTCCTATAAACACTATACCTGCTTCTGAACCCAATGTCTCAGACATTCCATCTACTTCTCAGCAATCAGTGAATATAATGACAACTGCATCCATTCCTCTCTTGGCTGATACTCCAGACGTCGCTGAAGCTTCATCTTCAGCTCCTCCAGTTCAAGTTGAGTCAGCGTCTCACGCCCCGGCTCAGCGATGGACTATAAATCACCCAATTGATCAAATTCTTGGTGATCCAAACGCTGGTATTCAGACTCGACGAAGTGCAGGTAATATTTGTTTATTTGTTAATTTTATTTCTCTAACTGAACCAAAGAAAGTAGATGATGCCCTCAAAGATCCAAACTGGGTCAGCGCCATGCAAGAAGAGCTGACTGAATTCGAAAGAAACAAAGTTTGGAAAATTGTTCGAAGACCAACTGACAAAACAGTGATAGGCACTAAATGGGTCTATCAAAACAAGTTGGACGAACATGGAACTGTTACCCGCAACAAAGCTCGTCTTGTTGCTCAGGGATACAGACAAGAGGAAGGCATAGATTATGACGAAACATTTGCTCCAGTAGCAAGACTAGAATCTATTCGTCTATTCTTAGCATACGTTGTACACAAAGACTTCAAAGTATATCAGATGGATGTTAAGTCAGCGTTTCTAAATGGAAAGCTGAATGAAGAAGTCTATGTGGAACAACCTCCAAGATTCTCATATCCTAAGCGTCCAGGTTATGTTTATAAACTGGATAAGGCACTTTATGGCTTAAAGCAAGCTCCACGTGCATGGTATGACACTCTTTCTACTTATCTCCATATTGAACAATTTGAGCGAGGTAAAATCGACAAAAATCTATTTTTCAGAAAAGTAAAAGGTCATATCATTCTTGTTCAGATATATGTTGATGACATTATATTTTGCTCTACTAACCCTGATCTTTGTACTCGTTTCGCTGATAGAATGAAAGATGAGTATAAGATGAGTATAAAATGAGCATGATGGGTGAACTAACATATTTCCTTGGTCTTTAGATAAAGCAAAATGAAAAAGGAACTTTTATTAATCAGGGAAAGTATGTTAAAGATATGCTGAAGAAATTCGACTTAACTGAAAGTTCAGCTATGAAAACCCCTATGGCACCACCGCTGACACTTGATAAGGACACTAAGGGTGTTCCTGTTAATGTCACGCTGTACCATGGGATGATCGGCTCTCTTCTGTATCTTACAGATAGCCGACCCGATATTATGTATGCAACATGTTTGTGTGCACGATATCAAGCTGAACCTAAGATATCTCATATGAAAGCTGTAAAGCGAATTTTTAGATATCTAAAGGGTACAGCGAATCTAGGTCTTTGGTATCCCAAAGACTCAGGATTCGATCTAATCGCCTATTCAGATAGTGATTTTGCAGGTTGCAGAATGGATAGGAAAAGCACCACAGGAGGATGTCAGCTCCTGGGTGGAAAGCTGGTAAGTTGGACAAGCAAAAAGCAAAACTCAGTGTCCACCTCCACAGCTGAAGCTGAGTATGTAGCCGCTGGAAGCTGTTGTTCTCAGGTCTTGTGGATGAGAAATCAACTACTGGACTATGACCTTCAGCTCTTAAATATTCCAATCTATTGCGACAGCACAAGTGCCATCGCTATAGCCAATAATCCAATGCTACACTCAAAGACAAAACACATCGAAATCAGGTATCACTTTATCAGAGATCATGTGATGAATGGTGATATAGAACTTCACTTTATCCCAACTGATTATCAGTTAGCTGATCTGTTCACCAAACCTCTTGATGAGACAAGGTTCAACTTTCTCATCAGCGAGCTTGGAATGCTGAATTTTGAAGAATAAAATCTTCAGCGATTCACATTTGATCAGCAATAGGATAAAATCAGATTGTATAACCCATTTCATCATCCTCTCTCTGAATAAACTTGACTCGCTGATATCAAGGTATGTTTTCTTTCTCTGACAATCGCATGTAAATGCAAGATTTCAAAATAAATTACATCGATGAATATCTCTTCCTTATCAACGATACTTTGAAATTTCTAAAACCATCACTGATATTTCTATTCAGTGCTTCATGTTTTCAAAAATGTCCCTGAGTTTTCAAAACCTCAGAGACATCCAAGAATATGAAAGGACAGTTGTGACGTCATTAAAACGGATAAGCCCTGGCACGTTCTTCTTTCTGACACACGTTTGCACATTTCGTTTACTCGCCAATCAAATGCAAACACGTGTCCGTGTCATGATGAAAATCTTTTCCCGCTCAAGATTTTCTCTTTCTAATCTCTCTATATAAACAATTTCTTGGTTTATATTTTCCTTTTACGCGAACTTCTCCTCCAAGCAAAGAAAGAATTCACTGTTGCATTTTGCTCTCGAATTTTTCAAGAACAACTGTTCATCTTCTTCAAACATCAAAGGTTAATATGTTCTTATTATTTACCAAATGCAAATAACTTGTTTCTGATCTTCTCATTGTTTTAACAAGATCAAACAAAAGAACTTCTTAAAAATGAAATCATTTTCGTTCATGGTTTTATGAACACAACCATTTCATGGTTGTTCTTCAAGTTTAAATGCAAAAATCTTAAACTTGTTCTTCGTTCGTTTTTCTAGAATCCCAATCTTCAAAGGAAACTGGAAAACAAGATTTTTTTTGGGTTTGCATTTCGTTTTTCAAAAACAAGAAAAACCCTAATCTTCATTAAGACATTTTGTCTGAATAAAATGGACAAAATTTGAACCATCTTATTGGAAAATCTTTCCACATTAAGATTATTCTTATATGTTAATCTTTGGTTGAACTGATAATACAGAAAATGGCATCTTCTGACATTCCCAATAACACCATCGCTGAGAACACTGCTGCTGATGATACTGCTGAGGAAGTGGACATCCTCAAGGCTCCTCAGGTCAAGTTCTCTCTTGACAAACTGGATTGGACAAAGATAAATAACCTCTATGCGCTTCTCGAGTTTCCTCCTCGAAAGCAAGTTACACATCTAGATGATGTTGTAAACTTCCTAAAGAACTGCTCCATCTTCACAGCCCTGACCATAACACTTCCTGTACAACAGCTTTTGCTATGACAATTCTGGTACTCTGCCAGACATTCTCAGCTACCATCAGCCAAAGACCCCTCAAAAACAATTGATTGCATCCTCTGCGATATCGAATATCGAATATGGCACTATGAAGATTACACCTGCCATCATTCGCAAAGCCCTGAACCTTCCCTTGGCCACCAAAGAAAAACCTTTTGTTCCTCTCCCTGACCCCAAGAAAAACTCAGACAGGGAAGCCATCATTGCATTCTTCGATGCAATGGGCTATGTATGGGAAACTGGAAGGGACATGAAGCCCGAGAAGAAGCTGACCATTATCAAGAAATCGAAAATGCCCAGCGAGATGAATTTCATCTTCGCCCATGCGATCAGCTGCATGACTGCCAAGACCGGCTCCTCTGACCAAGCCGCTAAGCCTCAGCAAGCAATGGGATATGCACTGCTCAAAGGTCTACATATAGACTGGGCATCGATTATCTATGATGACCTGGTACTCAGAGTGGACTCCGTCGCTGACAGATCTCCATGGGTTCCCTATCCTCGATTCATCATCGCCGTATTCCAAAAAGGCCTGAAGGACAGCTACCCATCAGAGGGTGACCTGAAACTGTCTCAGGTCGGCCCTAAGATTCTTGACTTCAAGCCGATGGAAAATGAGGTACGTCTTTCTACTCTGCTAACTCTTCTAAACCCTACTTCTTCTACTTCTGCAGCTCCTTAAGCGGACAAACCCACCGCTGATACCCCAGCTGCAACCACCATTCCTTCTATTAAAAGGAAACATTCTGACAACCAACTTGGTTCCAAAAGAACTAAGAAAACCAAAGAACAACCCCAGCAATCTATTGCTAAAAACTCCTCAGCTCCTCTTGATGGGCTGAAGGAAAGTTCAGTGGTATGCTCTACCACAGCTGAACAAGCCACCCACTCTATCCCAACTTCAGTGTCTCCAAACGCTGAGATTACAAACTTGGAATCTACCCAACCTCCTTCAGTCTCTCAAAAGACTGATGAAGTGATTCTCAGCGAATCCAACGCTGAACTCAGTAACCAACCTCTATTCTTATCCTTCACATCTCCCTCTACTCATTTAGACTCCACTCCAGTTATCACTGAAGCACCTGTCATTCCTCCAGAAGCTAAAGAAAATACTCTTCAAGGAGTGATGGGCATAGGACCTGCAGAGCTGACCATACGTCCACGTACTCTCGCTGACGATATGGAACTTTACTCAGGAACCCGAGATTTTGATGAATTCACCAATCCTCCTACAGGTACACACCAAACCATATACACTGTAACTGAACCCCAAACTTCTGAGCTTTCCTCTGTTCACAAGTTCTTATATGTTACAGGTCCTAATTTGAGAGACATCAACGCCTCTCTGAAGACAATAGACATGACGCTGACAGGTCTGACTACTACTCTTTCCGACAACTCTTTAGCTGTAACAAACGCTGGAGAGAATCTTACAAAACTGACAACTATCGTCGAAAAGAATGCCTCCAAAGCTGATTTGGAGAAGGTTGATAAATCACTCACCGACTTTGCCAAGGTTCTCTCTGACATCTACACCGACTACCTTGACATCAAGAAGTCAGTTGACACCATGTCCAGCGAAGTCACAACGCTGAAGACATCGGTTGACATACTCGAAGGTGACATGTCTGTTGTAAAGACTGATGTCAGCTCCGTCAAGACTGACATGAGTTCTGTGAAGGCTGATGTAAATACGATGAAGATCAATCCTGACCAACACGACCGCCCCTGCACCTGCCCCTGCACCTCCATCTTTTACTACGGCGGATCGTGCTGAACTCGTGAAAATCAATCCTGGTATTTCTGGCATAGAAAACAGATTATCAGCGATTGAAATCTGTGTGGGGATCCCTGGCCAAGAAGACAGGGAAACCACACGAGCTGCTGAATCATCACATTCCTCCCCCAGTCATCATGAAAAAGAGGGGGAGAAGAGCGCTGAAGACCCTGAGAAGAGCGCCGAAGACCTTTCCCATGATAAATCTATCAGGGGAGAGAAGTTTGAAGACCTCACCTTTACTGAAGAAGGTAAGAAGACAACTGAAGCAGCCGCTGGACCTCAGGAAGATGAACACCCTGAGGGAACCGAGAAGCTTACCTCTGTATCTGAGGGGGAGCAACTCGAAGAAGAAGCTGAAGAAACTGAGTCTGAAGCTGAAGATGAAGAAGCCATCGACTTATCTGATGATGAACCATCCTCTTCTCCAAAGAATGAGAATGATGAAGATGATGATGATGATGACTCTTTTATCGTCAAGCCTGCTCAGAGATCTAAAGCTCTTAAAGGTATTCTGATAAATGAACCTACAGGGGAGCGGCCAAAGACAAAGCCATCAGCATCTGAAGCTGACAAGGGCAAAGGAAAAAGTGTCGCTGAAAATGAAAATCTGATGATCTTGCTTAAAAAGCCGGTTTGTCAGGTACATTAACCTCTTCCTTACTCCACATCCCTCCTCTATACCCTTTATCAGTTCTACTCTCTCCAAACCTCCATACACTTTATCCCACTCTTTCTCTATCTCTATTCTACCCATGTTCTTACCTGTAAGATCGCTGTGTTTCAGCTAGTCCTCTCCCCTGTTTGAGGATATCGCTGAAGTTCCTACAGCTGCGACTTCGCCAACAATAATCCCAGCTCCCAACTCTGAAGAAATAATCCCGGTCTTAGATTTGATCTCTAAGACTGATGAACCTGAAGAACAGATGCTCTCTCACAAAAATAGACCTTCCTTGGCTCCTCAAAAGCTAAGTGAAGAGGATCAAGAAAAGAGAGATGAAATGATCAAGAGACTCGAAGATCAGCGAATCATTCTGAAGAGTGATCAACTTCCTTCGATTCCTCCAAAATTCAGAGTTTCCCAAAAGGAATACAAGGAACACCTAAGAGCTGAACGCCTAATAGCTAAAAGAAGGGAAGCTGAAGAAAAAGACAGAGAATACTCCATCCAGCTTACTAAACGATCAATAAAAGACCCCAAGCTGAAAAGAGTTCCCATTGATGTTCAACGTCAGCTATGGGATGATGCTCAAAAGATCGTTATAGAAAAGACTAAGGTCTCTGATACGACTTTGGAATGGGCTAAACAAATGTTGACCTATCGATCTAGACCATCCAAAATCATCAAAGTAAACATTAGAGGAAGACTGTACGCAGACGTTCCTGTTGTTGAAGTAGATGTCTACAGAGAAGACAAGACCAAGCAAACCTTCTATGCTGCTACCTTAGAAAAGTTTGGTCTCTCTGAATGGTTAGAAACGAAATTAGCCATTCAGGGATCGCGCTCAAAGTTCAAAAGCCATGTCGAGAAGATCTTAAACAAACAGATCGACCTGGTTTCCTCTGCTGTGGATATTCCTCCTTCTACTCTTCTTCCTCAAAGAAAAGTCTCTGCTAAGGAAAAGAAAGTCTCAGATTCAGGTCCTCTTATACGGAATGAAACAGGTATTGGTTTCTCTCGTGCTGAAGTTGTTGGCCCTGATGCTGATCTCTCAGCGCTTGACACCTCCCTACCACCTGGAGAAACTTTCATTCCTGGCACAGTTGTAAGTGATTCCTATGGTATATTCTTTCTAGACTACTATGGAAATCATCACTTTCAACGTGTCTCTGAGCTCCACATCGCTCCCATCGAACAACTCAGAGATCTCATACACTGGTGTGAAGTCAGACGCGACATCAAAGCTAGACACCTGAAGCCCTTGATTTTTGAAGAAGCTCTGAAGAAAAAGAATCAAGGAGTAGATGTCCCTGACTGGATGATTCCCACATCAAAGACCCTCGATGAACTTCTCATCAAGGAAGAACCTTTTGACGGATAGGATCGCCTTATAATTCTTTCTATCCTTATCTGTCTACATCTTTTGTACTTGTAATTTTATTCGCTGTACTTGTAATTTTTCCACTTCCCTCTGTAATCTTTACACAGTTTAAAGAAAAATTTCAGCGAATATACTTTACTCCATCAGTACAGAAAAGATCCCAGAAAACAGTAAAAGGGACAAATATTTTATGAGTTCTTTTTATCCTTGTGTTTTCATTAAATAGTAATTTTCTCTGTTGCTATGTCATAATCAAATAGGGGGAGATTGTTGATCCAAACCCTCAGTGATTTGATAATGACCCTCTCTTATATACTTAGTGAAAATTGTAAGTAAACAATATGTATCAGAGTTTCACTATCGCTGATAAGTACTAAGATCTTACAGTACCGCTGATAGGAACTCTCGCTCTTTAGATTAAACATTCAGCGAACACTGTTCACCATAAGACTGAGTCTGTTCAGTACCTATGGTGATCGCCGATAAGTTAGTTGTTTACTTATGATCCCTAAAGACAAGTTTCACGTTAACATAGGTTCTACGCTGAAGTCAAAGATCAAGCTCAAGAATCAGCGACAAGTCTCCTAATGAACTGATGCGGATCAGCGAAGACTCAGATTTGTCCACTCAACGTGAAGTATCAAGTACAAGACTTTAGCTATCGCTGAACTCTATCATTCGCTGACAAAGAATGATAGATCGCTGAATCAACGAAAAGTTGATCATGAAGTCCTCCGTACAAAGTACTTTTGTCTTAACCACCCTTGCACGTCTCCGTACGATATGTCAGAAAAAGAACCTCCTTATTGTCTGAATTCGTACAACCACTCTGATACTACACTGTTCAACATGCGGCTACTAAGGTTGTCAACAAAGATCAATGACATGCAACCAATCAGCTGCTGCCACGTGTAAAGTGTAAACTGCAATGCATTAAATGCATGCAGTATATAAGAAGATGAACTCACTTCATTTTGAAGTAACTTGCTAACTCTGGACAAGTTCATCCTTCTTATCTTGAGATAGGTTATTATTAGTAATTTCCTTCTCTTTCTTAGTGAAAGAAACTTAGTGTTCCAACTTGTTTAGATTTAGATTTATCCTTAATCTTGTTTCCGCAACAAGCTGTAAATTGTTAATGATTTATCAATAAACAATTTAGAAAAGTAAAATATGTGTGTTTGTATTCAACCCCCCCCCCCCCCCCCCCCTTCTACAAACTTGTATAGCCCTTCGGGACCAACACTAACACTTGATGTTGTACATTGTGGAACTACATGTCTCACTAGTGGTACGTCTAGACCAAGTTGAGATGTCGACCATGCTTTAGGAGCTTATTGGGTCGGGCTTTTGGGAAGTTTCGAGATGAGAGATTTTTGGAGATATAGCGACACCCGTGCTAATCTAGTTTAATTTATGTTAGATTAGTAGGTTGTTGTGTATTATACAATGTTCTAAAAGGCTCGCCGCGACAGGCGCTATGGTGCGCAGTGGCTCAAGGCTTGTGTCTCACGCCACGTTATGCTTGTGGCACGCCATGGCTTAATGTGCGGTCTTTTGTAACGCGATATTTGATTTTTCTTTAAGTTTTAATGTCTTATTTGCTGGTTTTTTATTATATAATCTAATTTAACTTGTTTATTATCATTGAATCGTCGATTATTAGTACATAACATATGTTTTTATATATAATATTATATATGATATAGAGATTTGCCGCCATAAATCACGCCTTAATAAACACCATAGCCTCGTCATGACTCATAAGGCTTGAGACTTGGTCTTTCCGCCACGGCACGCCTCACGCCATTTAAAACCTTGGCACTATTATATCTTGATACTCGTTACTTCACTTTTGTTTAAACTACCCGTCATACATTTTGGGGTCATAGTTGGCTTAATTTTAGAAACTTTATTTTACCCATTTCCAGAATTCCCCTATTATTATTGTTTAATTTTTAGGGTGTTACAATTTTCCATTCAATTCACATATATCTGAATGCACTAACTCAAGGATCGTTGTGTTCATGTCAATCTTAGGAAAATGTTTCCTTTTCATATTTGCTTGAACACAAATTTCACACTTTTCATTATGATCATTATGATCATTATTCTAATAAATAATGCATTGTTTGGACATGTATTTCATTGTTCTCTAGTTTATATGTCTTAGGCGGTGACGCCATAAACTAAAGGATGAACATTCAATACTAAAATTTGAATAAAATAAAGAATCAATGATATAAGTAAAAATAGTAATTTTATTGACACTTAGTTTGAACATCCCATCGGCAACATAGCCTTTGCCTACAAGCACACCAGCTTTAGATAGAATCACTTTATCAGATTCTATCACAACTTTTATCCCATTTTTACATAGCTTAAAACCAGAAACCAAAATTTTCCTAATACTAGGAACATGAAGAACATTTTTAAGTACAACCTTATTCCCAGAAGTGAAAGTTAGTTCAATAAAACCCATGCCAATCACCTTAATTTGAAGTATGATTATCACCCATCATCACTTCATATCCTTCGGGTGCTCCCTTGTAGTCCTCGAACAACGATTTATGCTTGCGAACATGTGTTGTATCACCATAAGCATACCGCCAATCATCATAAATGTAAAGCTTGCAACATGTATTTATTGAATCATAAAGATATTTAATTCACAAACCATGGCAGTAGTTTAAGTTGTACGTTATGTTATTTCAACCACGATTGCATCTCCACTTCCATTCTTCTTGTTCCCTAGATCAACTTTATTCTTAGGATTCTTGCAGAATTTGTTCACATGTTCCTTTTCACTAAACTTATAACAAGAAATTTCAGATAAACGCCTTTTGCCTTTCTTTTGAGTTTTGTATATGAGGATGAATATGCCTTTCTTTTCTTGCCTCGATTATTTCCAGATTCAACATAGTTAACATTAGAAAGTAGATGTACCATCCAAATTCTTTTCACGAATATGAGTTTCCTTATTCAATTCGTAAGTGTTTTTTAATTTAATCCAAAGAGAAATCTTCCGAAGTGTGCATCAACTATTTCTTGTAATTCCTCCACGATGTGGGCAATTTAGTAATGATATCCCCAACCGCCAATTTATCAGGAATTTCAATGTTTTTTTTTGAATTTGGAGACAAGAATCAGAAATTCGTTAACTTGATCCATGATAGAAACATTATCTTTCATAGTAAATTCAAAGAATTTAAAGGTAATGAACTTATATGCTCCTTATTTTTCAGGGTTGTATTTTTCCTCCAAAGCATTCCATATTTCCTTTGCGGGTGTCATCGTTGTGTAGAGATCATATAGACGACCAGTGAGGGTACTCATAATGTATGATCTGCATAGCATGTCATCATGTTCACGTTGTCTTTGTTCCTCTTGACTGAGTACAACAATTTGTGGTGTCTAGAACATAGTATATCTTTGCAACAGTCAAGAGAAACTTCATCTTCTCCCTCCCATGAGTGAAGTTCATTCCATCCATTCTGTCAAGTTTGATGGAATCTTTGCAATCCATATTTAGCATAGTAGTCGAAGCATCCATGGTAATATTCCCTAAGTTTGATGGAAAACTAAGTATATGATAGAATCGAAATTGATGAAAGCGATAAAATGAGGACGTGATTATATCACAATCCTTAAGAAATATTAGCCCCCACTAGGTCGTTGATGAAACTAGGCTAATTTGCTGCTAGGACGTCTAAAAATTGTAGGCAACGATCCTACAAGTTCTTCACTTGATCATGGTTGTGATATAGTGAAGAAGATGGAAAAAACGAATCGACTAAAATTGAAGGAAGACACACACACACAGACACAAATATATATATATATATATAAAGACACACAAACTTGTCGCTTTAAACCATCCTGTGAAGAAAACGCTCTGGCCCTAAAAGTTAAACGCACTACAAAATAAAGAGGTTTCAACGACGGGGTTCACCGCCTATATTTACTGACGGATTTATGGCGGATCACCGTCGTATTGACCATCACCGACGGATATTTTTTTTCCATTGGTAATTGAAAATCCGCCGGTGGTGACAATCACTAGCCACCCTTCTCCGACATTAAGACCGTCATTAATCCACCGGTGATGGTTTTTACTGGAAGATTACTTGAAGATTTTTAAATAAATGGATCCTCTTTATTTTGTAGTGACTATGCATGATCTTGTCGTGATGCGGTGACTGAGCATAACTTAAATCTTTGCATAGATTATAAAACTTCAAATGTGAGTGTTACAGGTCACTATGTTTAAACTTTATGGGTGTTACTAACACCTCCTAACAAATATATATGCCTAAAACCAAAGACTTGTTGTATCCAACAAAAAAGAAATAAAATATCAAATTACGAAACCTGGAAAATTAATATTCACAAATACATTTGAGAGGTCAAAAATTTGAGGTAGAAAAAAAGAAAAGAGGTCGTAATATACATGTTTTGGTCCAAGACGTTTCTCGAATGAATGAATAATAAATTCATGTTTATTTATATCTCCCAAGTTAAAGTTATATTCGTTTATGATTTATTATTTTTTAGTTTAACATCACGTGGCATAAAAACAAAATATATACATATCATAATTAAGAATACAAAGTATTCATGGATGACATGGAAAACAATGATATCTTTAAAGAACAGCTTAACTTAATAACCTCTAAGAGCATCTTCAACAGCTTCCTCAAAATTTCTCTAAAATAGAGAACCAAATGTCAAAATCCCTAAAAAAAATTACATTCATCTCCAACAGATTCCCCATTTTGGAGAAAAAACAATGATTATAATATTAAAATATTGTATTTATCTATTAAAATATTATTTCTCTCTCCAAATATCATTTTTCAAAGATTCCTATCAGTGCTCTCAATAAGTAATCATTTTTTGGTTAACTCCATATTTGGAGAAAAACCCCTTCTCTCTCCTACTTTCTCTAGTTTGGGGATAGTTTTGGAGAAGCTGTTGGAGCAAAAAAACAACTCAAAATCCCCATTTTCTTCATTTTCTCTAAAATGGGGAAGCTGTTGGAGATGCTCTAAGTTAACAAGAGTTTTACAGTAATTAAAGTTTATTTTTTCCTACAAATTTTTGGTTTTGAAAATGACAATTTGGTTATAGGAAAGAAACTAAAACCTTCATAGTAAAGTTTGTATGGATGCACTTTTGTTTTATGTATTTGTAAATGTCATGTTGTTTCTTATGAAAAATGGGTTCATATATGATAAATAGTTATTACATTCACATGAAATAATTGAACTTTCACCAAAAAAAAAAATAACCAAGGTTTGGTTCATGTATAATAAATAGTTATTATCTTTATACAAAATAACTGAACTTTCACATAAACGGTTGTGAATATTTTATTCTGTCCATATTAATTTGATCCAAACGTTCACATGAATAACTCCTAATTACCAATTCTCCTCATTTTTATTATAAATCTCATGTCATTGATCTTTGTCATATGTAATAAATAGTTCTTACCTTCACATGAAATAATTGAACAATTATACTAAATTTATGAACCACAATCAAAGTTCTAAATATCAAATATTTTTTATTAATGAACAAAACATAATTTATTAATTGTTAATAATATAAAAATGAAAAATATCATACTAGCTATTTTGAAACAGTCCAGAATACTGTTTGTATCTTATTTGTTTGTGGTCATATATTTTTCCTACCCATAATGTTGAAAATTATAGTGTAATGAACCATTAAATCAATATCAAATCTTGATTGATTTGAGTAGCAGAATCTTGAAAATTTACTTTATCTAAGCTATAGTTAATAAACAGACACGGACTAATATAATGAGAAGGGGTTGTGCGTGCTCCAGCTCCGTCGTGTTAACCCAATGGAAAAAAATTTGCATTCATTTTTATCTCTTGAATAAAAAACTAAAGACAATAGTTTGTGATGACAGGGTTGATTTACGTTTGCATATTAATTAAGGTTTATCCTTCAGAGGATGTAGCGGCTGTTTGGCAGCTGCTGAATGGTTTGGTGCAGAATGATTAAGGGGTGTTTGGGATTGCTTATTTAAAACAACTTATGCTTATTTTTAAGAGTGTTTATCAACTTATGTCATGATAAAAAGAAGTTGGGGGTAAAAATGTAATTTGAACAAATAAGTTATAAGCACATTCAAATAAGTTAAAATGGATTAACTTATCAAAAACAACTTATTTGTGGTGGAGAAAAGTCATAAACACTTTTCTTTTTTTCAATCCAAACACTTAAAATAGCTTATTTGTGGTGAGGAAAAGCAATAAGCAAATAAGTCAAAAAAATAAGCAATCCCAAACACCCCCATACGCCCATAGTTTAAGTTTAGGCCCGTCCGGTCACCTAAATCTCTTAAACTATGGCTCTGATACCAATTGTAACAACCCAAAACCAAAAAAATAGAGCATAACATTAAATATAAATCAAACAGCCAGAATGGCCCCAAAATTTGATCGAATACAACTGTCTCAAAATAAGGTTTGCGGAACAACCTATACACAACCGAGAAATTTAACTAAAAGTCTAAATAGCTAAATGAAGCGTCTATCGTCTAAAGCATCATCGCTCTAAATCTTCTCCTTAACCTTGCCAGAGCTTCCTACCAACTGCTTCCCTGGAAAGTTTTTGGTTTGGAAAATGTGAGGGTTAGACCATGAGGTCTAGTGAGCTCCCTCAAGTGGCAACAGTTTCATCAACAAGTATAAAACATTTCATAACCATTATAAACAACAACTTTAAACAATAAGCTTTCACATAAACTACACATGTAAGTGGCACACTGAAGTCCCGCAATGGCGACAACGTGTCAGTCTCGCACTGTCTTATTGGTTCACTCCTCCCAAGGCATAAACGAGACACCCCCCCCCCCCCGGTATGAGCACTGGCGGGACACCCCCCGACTTAGCCATTACACAACTATCAACAACGTATGCATACACTTTAAGTTAACTTTCCAAGTACACATTTTTCAGGTCATGTAATCATATCATTTCAACTCCATTTCTTACTTTTGAAATCACGTTTAAAAGCACGTATTTAGTTAGGAAAAACTCACCTGGTGCCCTTATCAAATTTTCTTCTTTTACCTCTAAACTCCAAGTGGAGTCCTGAGTAAATAGATGGGAAAAGTAAGCTGACCGGATACCAAACTAACCGGACACCACTTTCGGATATTAAACCATCTGGACACTACTCACCAGATACTACACTATCCAGATGCTACTTACCGGACTACACTATCCGGACTCTACTTTCCGGATAAACTACCCGGACTCTACTTTCTGGACAAACTACCCGGACTCGACTTTTCAGATAAACTACCCGGACTCTACTCTCCGAACATCTCTTCCGGATACCGAACAATCCGGATACCTTTTCCGGATACCGAACAATCCGGATACCTGCCCAGAGTCACTTACCGGACGCGAGTTCTGTCGACCGATTGGGATATGAAATCCACTGCTAATCCCAAACAAGCTTGATTTCACAATAAAAAAACATTACAACAATACTTGACCCTTTCTTAACAATTCCTTTGCTGCTTAAACACAAAGATAATACCTAATAACCACTTAGAACATCATTTACAACCATTCAACCACAAAACCCAACTAATCTGATTCCCTTAAAAATAAACCAAGAACAAGGATTAGAATATGAGATTACCTGGAAGAATCAATGTAGAAAAAGATTTCAAATTCCCACTTCTTTAATTTCTTCTGATGGTGAAATTGATAGCTTGATCTCTTCTCAGCTCTCCTATAGCCGCTCCAATTGAAAATAGTAGAACCTAGGGTTTTGTGCCCAAAACAAGGGTTTTTGTAATAACCCCAAAATAAGTAATGAGAGTTAAATAGAAATTAGGGGTTGTAATTATTTATTGCTAAAGGTATGAGGGTAAAATATGTAAATTTGGGAAATTAATTCCCCTTCTTTTTCCCTAGGCGCCGTTTTTGCTGAAATGGGTAGAAAACAATTCCTTTGTTTTTAGGGTTAAGTGGGTGTGTGTGACTGTATACCGAGATAGAGGAGGTCGACGAGAGAGAGAAGAGAGGAGAAAGAAGATGCCATGGAACCTTGTGTATTTTGTGTCAGAAAACCTAGAGAAAGAAACAATGGTGTTGTGTGTGTGTGTGTGTGTGTGTGTGCAGAGAGAGCTGCGGGAGAGAGAGAGAGAGAGAGAGATGTGGGAGAGAGAGAGAGAGCAACGAGAGAGAGAGCTGCGAGAGAGAGAGAGAGCTGCGAGAGAGAGAGACAACACGGGAGGAGCGCCGACAGTCGGCTGCCGGTGGTGGTCGCCGGCGGTGGTCGCCGGCGGTGGCGGCTGAAGTAAACAAGGAAGAAGAAGAAGAACGGTGGTGAGGCTTGGCAGCGGTTTTCCCTTTCGTGAGGTGTTATTCGGATAAGAAACCTTTCCCTTGCGTATTCTCTTTTGCAAGTAATAGTATATTTGTAGGTTTTTAGTTGTTCTCAGTTATGTAAGTTGAGAAATCAAATAAGGATATTAATAGGGTATTGATTCTAATCCTTATTGTCAAAGTTAAATTAAATGTTTTAAGGGTTCTTGGTTGGGTTGAATTATTTTATCTGTTGATATGAGGCTAAGAAAATGTTTAGGAATGGTTTTAAGACGAGGTATTATCTATCAGAATCTCGTCATGTTTTGGGAGAATTCCGCAAGTTGTGTTTCGATGAAATAGGAACCAGTATGTTGTGTTTTAAAGAATCTATATTTTTACCTTGGGCCTGAGCACGTGGAAGAAAACCGGACATTTCATTCTATAATGGAATTAAAGAGAAGGACCATGTGAATTATATAATTTGGTAACCAAAGTAAATTTTAGTTGTGGAACTTGGTCACGTGATAATCACATTGTGGGTAATGTTAATTAATTAAAGAGTGGATAATGTTAATTAACGGTAGGTTCGGTAGTTATGTCTTGGGTCGGCAGCCGAGTTTAATATTTATGAGTTGAGTCTAGAAGTGAACTTATCCGTTCAGATAAATTTGGGTTAAGTTCGGGAGTAAGCTCGAATATAAATGATTAGATTTTGATACACATTTTCTATATAATAGGTGTTCCACCTAGAGATCGGAAGAGTAAATGAGGAACTTTGTAGCGAGCAAGTCAGGTGAGTTTTCTCTAACTAAAATACGTGCTTTTAACGTGTTTTCTGAAGTAAGTAATTGACGAGAAATGCCATGCTTTTATTTGTACGATTTAATTGCATGAAAGTTTATGAAAGTTATGTGAGATGTATGTATACATTGTGATAGACGTAAACTGGCCAAGACGGGAAAGTAGTCCCGCCAGTGCTCGTGCGGGAGAGGAGACCTTTTATACCAGGGGAAGTAGCCCAAATATAAGGCAGCATGAGACTGACCTGTTGTCACCTTAGGGTGGCTTCAGGGTGTCAGATTACAAGGAGCGGATTTATCCGTGGATGTTTTACGTGAAAGGTTACGTGGAAGTTTTATGTGAAAGATTTTGTTGTTCAACTACGTGAAAGTTTATTATTGAAAGATTTATGCTGAAAAGATAAACTGTTTTATATGTTTTGATAACTGTTAGGAGGGACTCACTAGACCTCATGGTCTAACCCTCGCATTTTCAAACTAAAACCTTTTCAGGTAAGCAGATAGTAGGAGGCTCAGGTAAGTGAGCAAGTGCATGATAGTGGACAGATGCAGATAGAGACAGCGCCACTCAAACTTTTAGTGGTAGATATTCTCAGTTGTGTATAGGTTGTTTCCGCCAACCTAAGTTATGTAGACAGATGTAATGAAATTTTATGGGCTGTTTGTTTACCTCTGAATAGTTCTATTAAGAGGTAGCCTCTGAATCGTTGAGAGGTGAATCTTGTTTGGCAAAAAAAGTATGCCTCTTAATGGTTCCAAAAGCCTCTTAATGATATAGCATTTTGGGTCACCCTTAACCATTCAGCACTCTGATTTCATTCTAAACAAATACCAAACAACCATATTTCATTTTGCACTATATCATAAAAGTCTCTTAACCATTCTGAACTCTTAATCATTCTGCACCAAACCATTCAGCAACTGCCAAACAGCCCCTTACACTTTGTAGAAACTCTATGCCAAACTAAGGCTATGTTTGGCAAACTAGCTGATAAGCTAGCTTATGACTTATAAGCTAGCTGGTAGCTGATAAGCTAGCTGTTGACTTATAAGCTAGCTGATAGCTGATAAGCTAACTGATGAAAAAATCACGTTTGACAAAACTAGTTTATAAGCGTGTAAAATGACTAAAAATGACATATTAAAAAATAGTAAATAAATAATAATATTAATTAATGGGGGTATTTTTGGAAAAAAAAAACAAAATAAGCTCCTAAACGCTACCATGACTAGCGTTTTGATAAGCTAAATTTTTTTTGCCAAACATGTACCTAGCTTATAAGCTAGCTTTTTTTTTGCCAAACAATGCCTAAATGATAACATAAAATAATTAAACATAAAATAATAAATAAAAAAAATACTCCGATTCTAACCTTTAGAAAATGATTGGAAAAGGGTGGAAACCCACATTTAACTTATTCAAAAACTATTTATAATATATTTTTAAAAACTAACTTATTTCCAAACAATCTTTTTGTAGTAAGTATAAAAAATAATGTAATTTATAAGTTAGCTTACGGTAAAATATGCAAGTAAACGTTTTGCTAAAACACATACTTAATTTTATTATGTTTGTCTTGTGTAACACCAATTTTTTTTTCATAATCTAGATGATTTGTATGATCCATATATAATACATTAATGGTTTTGCCGAATATATAAACTAAAAAACAATAAATAAAAACAAAATTGTTGATATCGATTAATTAAGAGAAGTGATGATGGGTCTTAGAACTATTGTGGTCAAAGTTATAATTTCTAGAACAATATATCTTAGCAATGTGATAAATAAAGATCCAATAGTTATTTATGTCAATGTGCTTTGTAATTAGGTAGTATTGTAGTAAACCCTCCAAGTTCTAACACTATTCATAATTATATTTAATTATATGTGCTTGTTCTTAACATGATTGTTTGTGATAAATATTTTGGAAAAATAAATGAACATATTATATATATATATATATACATATATATAATCAAATGATAGGAAAAAAAGACATATAATTATGAAGAGTCACATATGTTGTTTCAAACTATAAAGAAATGACTGTGATTTTACAGTGTTGTTTCATAATAACATCAATACATTTTTACACATATTCTTCACAATGTAAAATAACACATAATTATTAGTTCTTATAGTTCTCAATCTTTTTCAATTTAACAAAGTTCAATTAAATCTTAATTTGTATATCAATTATTTTCAATCAATATCAAAAGTTTCAAAATTCTTTTTGTATCAGTAGCATACTGTCTTATTACATTAATTAAATTAACAAAAATACGATAAAATGGATGATATATATAAATTTTTTGTCATCAAATATTAATTACAAAATTAATAGGTTACTGATTTACTATATAGAAAATTAAACTAAAATAAATTTTGTTATATTTTAATTATATTCATTAAAACAAAATTATTGATTTGTGTCATATATTTTCAAAAAAAAAGGGAATATAAGCTGAAAATAAGATGGTGGAGGTTTTTGACTTTTGACTATTTAGAGTTTAAGTCTTAGAAGAAAAGGATATTTGATGAATGGTGGGGCAGCTGTTGTTATATATATATATATATATATACAATACTCATTTTGCTTTGCTTTTCACCTTCTTTTCTAGTTCCCCGTGGGGGAGTATAAAAATTTATTTGCTAAAATCCTTAACAACAACCAATAATTTAATATTTAAAAAGCTAGCACAATCAAACTTAAATATTTTACAATTAATTTATTTATATAGAAATAAATTCAGTTTAATTATCAAGAAGATGTTATAAATTCCTGTAATTACTCATCGATCTTTACTGAAATTAATACAGTGAATGTGAAGATAAGAGTGTCATGATATGCTTGCTATTGAACTTAAATCCCTACTCTTTCTATATATATATATATATATATATATATATATATATATATATACATACGTGTGTGTGTACCATCGAAGAAGCTTGATTGATAAATTCATTTGTTTCTTTCTTTCTAGTTTCTACTTTTCTTTTCAACCTTTCCTTTTTGAACTATTATTCCTTTTTAAAACACTATTTAATTCCTCCAACTCGTATTGTTATTGGATGGAATATTGACAATACAATATATATAGGGTTGTGTGCTTGTGTTACATTGAAAATAAGAGTTATACCGACAAAGTGAAAACAATATATATATATATATATATATATATAGAGAGAGAGAGAGAGAGAGAGGGAGATTCAAGGGAAAACCTAAAAAAACGGAAAACTGAAGAACACCCTAGGAGCTCTTCATCTGGACGGTCACTTGTGCATACAGGTAAATAGTTGACTTTTTGGTTTTATGCACAAGTGCATTATGTTAGACCTTAGATACACGAATTGAAATTCGTAACACACAATTAAGAATCAAATGGAAATACTGAATTTATTTATATGTATATGTATCCGAAATTTACATACAAACAGAAATACATAATCAAAAGTTTAAGAAAAGATGACTAACTCGATTTTCTTGATCACAAAGTTGAAGAAGATCGTTATTTGGATTGAGGCCTGCAAAGCAGTGTCCTTAGACAGAAATTCGTCCCTCGTACCGTATCGATTAGACGTCTATCTAGAGGATACAACAACTCGTTCAAGAATCGAACTCTCGAACCCCACGAATCAAACTATGCTTCCATGATGAAGAACAATGAAGAACTTTGAGAGAATTTAAGAGAATATGTGTTTTTCGTCTATTTTTACCTGTCATAATCTGTTACATATGCTTCCTATTTATACTAGATCAACCGGTGCTAATGAACCATTGTAACTGTTCGGTTATGGCGGTTGGAGGATGAAAAGTCACACATTTTCATATGAAAAGTCACACCTTTTCATATGAAAAGTCACACATTTTCATATGAAAAGTCACACATTTTCATCTTTGCCCTAATTACGTATCTAGTACTTGTACTAGTCTTATTACATATCTAGTACTTAGATATAATTGAGATTATCCAACCACATTATGCATTTGTGCATATATGCACAAATTCATGTTACAAATAACTTGTATGCACAAGTGCATACCGTCCAGATGAAGGGCTCCTAAGTGTTCTTCAGTTTTCCGTTTTTTTGAGGTTTTCCTTTGAACCTGACCATATATATATACATATATATACTTTTATTCACTATTACAAATATCACTTTTATAAATGGTTGTTTTGGGCTTTATACGCGATTTTGGAAA
This sequence comes from Saussurea involucrata, assembly GCA_033807775.1. Lineage (NCBI taxonomy): Eukaryota > Viridiplantae > Streptophyta > Magnoliopsida > Asterales > Asteraceae > Saussurea > Saussurea involucrata. The sequence continues at coordinate 51,448,823 of CM066321.1, forward strand.
CACGTATATGGCCGGTGTTAGTAAAAGTATCGACTTTTTATATGCGGTTCCAAAACCGCGTATAAAACTCAACTTCTATACACGGTTTCAAAACCGTTTAGACAGTGTGAGCCATTTTGGCAGTTTAATTATATTGTGAATATTGTTTGACTTAATCTTATTGTGGGTTGTTACATAATGCATAGCCTTCCGTTTAATTATCCTATTAATTACTTCCTCGGTCTTAAAATAATTGTCTGTATTACTACTTTCGTTTATCCTAAAATAAATATCTATTTTCAAAAGTTATTGTCTACTTTCTTCGTTAATCCTTAATTATGTTATGGATAAATCCTTATATATATATATATATATATATATATATATATATGTAGAGAGAGAGAGAGTGTACAAATCAAATACAAACCATGTATTTGTTGCACTCTTACAAACGAATGTGCATATATGCATAATTTGAGATGCATATATACATCACCCCATATGAATGTATGTCTATTATATGTATATTCTACACGTATGCATATGCATATGTATATGCACATTATGGTTTGTAAGGTGTGCAACAAATGCAAGGTTTGTATTTTACGGAACCTCTATACACACACACACACACACACACACATATATATATATATATATATATATATATATATATATATATATATATTCAAACTATTATTATTAGAGTAAATTACACGATTGGTCCTTGTGGTTTACACAAAATTGCATTTTGCGTCCCTAAATCAAAGTAATTATGGAACACGTCCCTGTGGTTTATATTTTTACACCCCTTTAGTCCCTAAACCTTAACACCGTTAGACAGAAATTCGTCCCTCGTACCGTATCGATTAGACGTCTATCTAGAGGATACAACAACCCGTTCAAGAATCGAACTCTCGAGCCCGACGAATCAAACTATGCTTCCATGATGAAGAACAATGAAGAACTTTGAGAGAATTTAAGAGAATATGTGTTTTTCGTCTATTTTTGTCTGTCATAATCTGTTACATATGCTTCCTATTTATACTAGATCAACCGGTGCCAATGAACCATTGTAACTGTTCGGTTATGGCGGTTGGAGGATGAAAAGTCACACCTTTTCATATGAAAAGTCACACATTTTCCTATGAAAAGTCACACATTTTCATCTTTGCCCTATTTACATATCTAGTACTTGTACTAGTCTTATTACATATCTAGTACTTGAGGTATGATTGAGATTATCCCAACAATACCCCACATTTTCTATTCAAACTCTAACAATACCCCACATTTGAATAGAAAATAAAATATTCTCGAAGTATTTATTGTTTTATTCAGGAAATAAACATGAAATGCATCAGAAAAAGGTGTCTAGGTGACTTGAACCATTCTTAGTGAGTATTCATCGGACCTACTTTGTGGGTAGTGACGAAGAGTCTTGAACTAACCACGTTTTGTAGTAAGTCAAGGCAATGAATATCACACATATCATGTTTATGCATAGTTGACTCTTACCGTTGTGTTCATTTCGTTCGTTAACAATCCTTTCTTCATGAGAGTTTTAAAAGACGTAGCCATATCCGTCCTCAAAGATGCGACCCCACATCAATCTCACATAGGTAATACTGATCAAGAATACTCCGTTGTATTCCACCATAATAGCTATCAGCATTATTAAGAATGTAACATTCAACCCTATATCTTCAACGGAAAACAAAGGAAAACATCATAGGAATAGGCATACCTTTGTTTAATTGCTTCTTGACTTGTCCCCGACTAGTTTGCCTATTGAACCTAGACCATGGGATCTCCAATTTCGCTAGGTTAGGTTGCCGCCGAGGAAACTCATTGTGTTGGCTTTAAGCCCATTCCCCTCGATGTGAAGGATACTTGCTCTCTACTTGGGCCCTTTGTCAAAGGATCGACAATGTTCTCCTTTGACTTTACATAGTCAATGGAAATGATTCCATTTTTCAGCAAGTCCTTTATAGTGTTGTGGCGCCTTCGTATATGACGGGACTTTCCATTGTAGATCTGATTCTTCGCTCTAGTGAGAGCGGGCATACTATCACAATGGATACCAATCGCAGTTACCGGTTTTGGCCACAACGGAATACCCTCTAGGAAGCTTTTTAGCCATTCAGCTTCTTCAGCGGCTTTGTCTAATGCGACAAATTCTGCTTCCATAGTTGATCTGGTATTCACAGTTTGTTTGGAATATTTCCAAGATATCGCTGCTCCACCAAGTGTGAATACATATCCACTTCTGGACTTACTCTCCGAATGGTTGGAAATCCAATTAGCATCACAATACCCTTCTAGAACGGGAGGGTATTTTGTATAATGTAACCCATAACCCATTGTGTATTTCAAATATCGAAGCACCCTTACTAGTGCATACCAATGGTCTTTTCCCAGGTTATGTGAGTACCGACTAAGTCTACTCACACAATACGCTATATCCGGTCGTGTACAGTTCATGATATACATCAAGCTTCCAAGAACTTGAGTGTATTCCAACTGAGCAACACTATCTCCTAGATTCTTCTTCAATTGACTTGAAGGATCGAATGAAGTCACAACCGGTTTGTCATCATAATGACCAAACTTTCGCAACACCTTCTCAACATAGTGAGATTGGGTAAGGATGTAACCATTTGGATCCTTTTTAATCTTTATACCAAGGATAACATCAACAACTCCCATATCTTTCATATCAAATGCGGAGTTTAACATCTTCTTGGTTTGGTTTATTACATCCAAGTTTGATCTCATGATGAGCATATCATCAACATACAAACATAAGCATCTTTGTATTGTTTCACATCAACACACTTATCACATTCATTTATGTGATAACCATTTGACAACATAGTGTTATCAAACTTCTCATGCCACTGCTTTGGCGCTTGTTTAAGTCCATAAAGAGACTTTATCAACTTACAGACTTTGTTCTCTTGGCCTTTTACAACAAAACCTTCCGGTTGTTTCATATATATCTCTTCTTCTAATTCACCATTCAAGAACGCGGTTTTCACATCCATTTGATGTATCTCTAAGTTATGTATAGCTGCTATCGCAATCAACGTCCGTATAGACGTGATCCTAGTAACCGATGAATAGGTGTCGAAGAAGTCTTGACCTTCCTTTTGTCGGTACCCCTTGGCAACTAGTCGAGCTTTGTACTTCTCTATAGTGCCATCGGGTCTCAATTTCCGCTTGAAGATCCATTTATGACCAATTACCTTGTGACCCGGTGGTAAATCTACCAATCTCCATGTGTTATTTTGAACAATGGAGTCTATCTCACCTTGAATAGCCTCTTTCCAATAAGGTGCCTCCGATGAATCCATGGCGGCTTTATAGGATTGAGGTTCTTCATCGACAACAAATGTCATGAAGTCGGGTCCAAAGTATTTAGCAATCTTTTCCCTTTTACTTCTTCTAGGCTCTAGGTTTTCTTCTTGATCCTTTGATGTACCTTCTTCATTTGGTTTCTCAACACTATCGGTGTTCTCTACTTCACATACTCTCTTCCTTGGATTAGAGATTTATTTCCCCTTATCCTTGTAAGGAAATATGTGTTCAAAGAATTCAGCCTCAATTGATTCCATAATTGTGTTGTTGTGGATATCTTCATTGTTAGACTTATAGACCAGAAATCTATAAGCAGCACTATTACTTGCCGGACCAAGATATACACAATCAATGGTCTTCGGTCCAAGTATTGTCCTTTTGGGTAAAGGTACTTGAACCTTTGCAAGGCAACCCCACACTTTCATCCTTTTGTAGGAAGGAAGTTTTCCTTTCCATAGTTCATAAGGTGATTTGTCGCTCTTTTTATGAGGAATTCTATATCATATTTGCAGTTAAGCAGGCTTCACCCCACAAACTATGTGGTGCTCCCGAAGTAACCAACATTGAATTGATCATGTTTTTCAATGTTCTATTTTTCCTTTCGGCTACTCCATTTTGTTGTGGAGTATAGGGAGCCGTGGTTTGGTGAACTATGCCATGATGAGAACAAAATTCTACAAAGTCCTTAAACTCATATTCTCCTCCTCTATCGGATCTCAGAATTTTTATTCTTTTATCAAGTTGGTTTTCAACTTCAGCCTTGTATGTCTTAAACATATTCAAAGCTTCATCTTTGGTATTTATTAGGTATACATAACAATATTTACTGCAATCATCAATAAATGATACATAATAGTTCTTTCCTCCACGTGTGGGTGTGGCTTTGTAATCACATAAATCGCTCACATTTTGTCTTGTTATCCATGGAACACTTGGGTAATAACCCAAGTTTTGTCATCCTTTGTAAGGATCGGAAGTTAACATGTCCTAGACGGGAATGCCATAAGGAAGAAGAGTCAAGCATGTACATAGAAGCAGAGCTAGAGCCTGCGGTTTTATTGCTATTTACAACATTTACAATATTTACATCATCATTGTTCATCACACTGAGTTTAAAGAGCCCCTCATTTAGGTAGCCCTTACCAACATACATCCCACCCTTAGTAATCACAAATTTATAAGATTCAAACACCATCTTGAATCCTTTGTTACTAAGTGTGGGTCCAGAACTCAAGTTCTTTGTAATAGCCGGTACATGCAAGACATTGGTGAGCACAAGTTCCTTCCCCGATGTAAGCTTGAGATTCACCTTCCCCTTCCCTTCAAGTTTTGCGGTCGTGGCATTACCCATATACATGGGTTCTTCATCATCAACTTTTTGGTATGTAGCAAA